>JADWOT020000118.1:0-94000 GCA_036345935.2 Taenia hydatigena
CTCAAAACGTGCAAAGGTTAAGTACATTCGCAGCGAAGGCAATGGTGTCAATGAATGTTAGAGCGATTCGTGGTGAGGAGTAGCATAACTGTAAAGGCGTGCCAATTCTGAGTAGTGAAAAAGGCGGAAGAATGAGAAGGAAGAGAAGGATAATGGTGGATGAGGAGTAAAAAAGGACAAATGCATAACGTATGCCAGCAAACGACCATCCGCGGGTTTTCCACTATGCTCCAACACGCATGTGCTAGCCCACACCGACGTAACACTACCTTAATGGCTGGACGGACACCAGAGGTCTCTACGCCGCTGCGAGCTTTGCACTAGCGTCACCCACATGTGTACTAACCCGCACCAACGTAGCACAACCTCCATGGTGCGACGCACACCAGAAGCCGCCACGTGGCACGGTCGCCAGCCCCTACAATCCCTCATTGCTCACCCTTTCTTCCCTTCTACTAGCCAATACTGCTTTCCACTGCATCATCACAGCAAATGCATGCTGGCCTTCTCGTCTGCAATTCAATCCAGCCAATCCCACGGTCACAATCACGTTGACACATTTATCCACACAGAACTCTTTCGGTGCAATTTCTCGTCGCATGCCCACACGCATGCCTTGGTCGCCATGCAGATGTGCACCATTCGCATTGCAGTTGGTGGGCCCACTAAGAGGCTAAAGCATGGAAGCCTTTGGTATGCACCACCCAGTTGTTTGCACGAGATGTGCGCCATGGCGATGGCTTCATTGGTTGTTAAGGCGATGCGTGATGAGAAGTGGCATGGATGTGAAGGCGCACAAATGGGTAGGGAAGGAGGCGGAAGAATGGGCCGGAGGAGGAGGTGGAGGAGGTGGAGGATAAGGACTTTACGGTTACCAGGTTTGTTTACTTACGCGCATCTAAAATGTTTTTTGACTGCACCGCCCGTGTGGTAATTTGTAGACTCAGAGAGAATGACCACTTTTCAAGGGCCAATGAGCTGAGATAGCGCGAGAATGCAGATCGATATAAAGCAAGAAGACGAGAATAAAAGCAAAACTGACAAAAAATTGTAGGTGAAGGCCTTATTCTTATCAGATAACTATTCATTCGAGACAAACACACTCTGGTTGAATTTAAGGTCGAACGTGTTAGCAGTGACAAATAGGGCCTAGCACTTTATTGAGTTTTCCCTTCGCAAAGCACATACTTTACTCATTTGCAATTCTGGGGTTGTTAAAATTAGAATGCACTTCCACTTGCCTCAGCCCACTTAATCGCTGATGCCTCTGCGGTTGTTGAGATAATGAACTGTATGCAATGCTCTATTTTTGCTCTATACAGCTATAATTGACTAAAATTAGAACTTTAGTGCACCGGTCAGGCAGCCATCCTCTCGTGATCAGTCTCAGCGAAATCGGCAGGTATAAATGGGGCGTGAGAAGTGCGGTTTCATATTGTCTACTCTCCATAGATCGAGGTCACAGTCAGTTGTCCTTTGCTAGTTTGCAGAATAGTAAAAGCAGTGATGAATAATTTTTTTGGGTTTATGAAAGTGGATTATGCTGGTACAAGTTATTAGCCCTAACTGGTGTCATTATTGCATACAACACAACCACTGGGCATTGCAAGGGAGATTTCTCATCAAACAGGTGCTACCTGTGAACGTATTAAGCAGTCATTCTGCAGCTTCAACATTGAGCATCGCATTTCAATTAATCAGAGCTGAAATCCAATCTGTCAATTTATTTGTTTTATTTGCCCCTTTATTTTGACCTATGACTCACTCAATAGCAGGACTCATACCTATCATTTTGTGTGCTGTTTCATTTATTCATTTAATTGTTGCTCCCCACTTACCAACCAAAGCATTTTTAGCATCCTAGATATTTGTTCTGCAAAAAGATATCTCTTTACAACCACGACACAGTAATTGGTAACTTTTGCATTTTGAGATGCTATTCTGGCTCTTTTAGCCTGCATTTTTAGCAGAGTGTAGCTCGGATGACTGATCAGTCTGAAACTTTGACTACTTTGGAAAACCAAGGCCTTCTAATAAAGGACAACTTGGCACAGTAGCAACAACGCTCCCAAATCCCATTGCAGTGATGTACTGATTTTCGACTTCAGTTTGCTCTTTTCTATTATTTTGAAATAGAAAAATCAGATTCTCATGCTGTTTATTCCCTAGCTGCTCTGGTCACATCCGACTGTCCTCTGATTAATCTCCATGCTTGGCTCTGCTACCATCATGTTATCTTTCACTGCATTATATTTTTCTTGAATAAATTATGTGACGCCCAAAATATTGGATTTTCATTTATAGGGAACATATGGATTATCACCAGGCATGCATTTCGAGAGCGGGGCTCCATTTTTGGAAACTTTAAGGTAACGCATACATTGTAGCGGCTACACAAAGAGATGAACATTTCGATCCCATAACTTCACAGTTTTACCGGATACCACTTCAGTGATATTTGATTAATTCTTTCTTCTTAATGTTTGTAAAGACTAAAGCGAACGCTCAAACAAGTGATGATATTTCACTTTCGCCAATGTGGTTTCGATGCATACACGTTTGTAAGGCCGTTTCCACTGACATTCGAGTTTTTTAATGTCTTAAAGGTGCGTTTAATTTTTTGGCGAATCCACTACACCTTCCCTTAGTTTTATGATTAAGTTTCTAGCCTGACTGTAGTAGAACGTTGAAAATCGAGTCTCTTTGGTCTCCAATGGATCTACTCCCATCGATACTCACATGGCTGACTTTAACAATTTTACTATTCTAAGTATATCAATCCGTGCCTCCAATTGCAATGCGGAAGCTCGTGCGATCAATCTGCGTCAGAATGCGTGATGTCTGAGGCTCATTTGATCACGAATTAATAATGTTAATTAATGCCTTAACTCTTGCCCCTATTGTGAGTTTATGTCAACTCTCTGCAATGGCAATATTAATAAGAGTTGGTTGTTGACTCCATCTAAGGTCTATGGTAACTTGTCATTCTTTGAGGAGATTATTGGCGCCCATTGCATCAAGGGATGTCAAAGTTCGTACAGTCTAAGGAAAAATTAGAAAGATTTAAGGTGACGTTTCACAAGTTTGCGCCGTTTTTAATGTTTTAGCATGACCCCATATTTTGCACTTGAATCCTCAGTTGCATGGGGTCAACTATTTCATTTAAGGCTTCCTATTCAATGGCAGGCCCCATCGTTCAAATTATTACGATAGCAGCTTGATTTGAATCGTTCCTTTGCTGTCAACGGATCGCACTGCATTGTGGCTTACGTACCGGCAGTTCACGCAATGGCATACTCTTTTAGCTTACGAGAGCACAACAGTAGCTTATTGACGGCTACTATTCGCCACGGAAGGAATGACTAATTTTGCATATTATCGCGATCATTTCGCTATTCAGATGGCAGCAATAAATGTTTAACTTCCTGACTAGATTGTAGTTCGGAAATATAGAAGCTAGGCTGGATAACTCGCATACTTAGGTCGCAGCTGCACTGATGTAAAGGTCTGATGTTGCGTGGTTAAATGCGAAAAGATTGCAGAACTGTCCAATTATGAGTAATATGAGTTGGTTTAAACACTTTCAACGTAGAAATTCCATAGTAATTGCGCCTACCGATTGGCACCACGTGGAGTGGTGGCGAACCCGTGGGTCTGTCCATTGCATTTCGAAATCGGTTCCCATATTTATTTGGGGCGCGCACCAGTGAATCGTTGCCTTCATGGAAGAAGGGTCCAGGCTCACGCAGATCAATGAATAGTTGGTCTAATTACGCCCCACTGACCTCTGTCTTTTCTCTTTGTCAATCGCAGTGCCCTCATGTTTGACTGTGTTGCCTTCATGACATGCGGGTCCGCGGGGGTGTCATGTTCCATTTGCTACATTATTTGTGCTTTAAAATGCGTAACGGACAAAATAT
Organism: Taenia hydatigena; assembly: GCA_036345935.2. Taxonomy (NCBI): domain Eukaryota; kingdom Metazoa; phylum Platyhelminthes; class Cestoda; order Cyclophyllidea; family Taeniidae; genus Taenia; species Taenia hydatigena. The sequence goes on from JADWOT020000118.1 coordinate 3,921, forward strand.
GGGGTGTCCTTTTATTCGCACAGACGGCCTGGATTATCGGCAGATACGCATGTTTGGTGCTGCGACCGGAATTTAAAGTAAATGCCACAATTCGAGGAGCCAATGTCAGTAATTAATCAGTTAGGATGAATAAAGCAGTAACAATGCATCACAAAGCCTTGCCATCACACAACTTTATTGATGTTTTACCTAGCAGGTGAGACTGCATAAATATATTTGGTTCTTTCAGGTGGCGGTGAGGATGCTGCTGTGTTACAAGGCAATAAGGCTGATCAATTACAAGTCGACGAATTCGAGCTCAAATTAGTGTGCGTGAGTCTTATTCGTAATTGACAATTGTAGTGAGCAAATGACTTGTATCGTTTAAATTGTTTGAACTAGAATCGATTTGCATTGAAGAGCTGAAAATGCTAGTGTGGATGCACAAATTTTTACAAAATATGCATTTATCCTTCTTGCGTTAATGTCAAAGTTGTTTATGCTCTGGATGATTTTCACCTGTTACAAACATACATACAAATGTTTTATAACTCATTGGCTCAGGCAAATATATTGTCATCGCAAAATCCTGTTTTTGCACTGACCCTCGACGGCATCAGCGATTCATGTGTACCCAATAACCGAAACAATGCAGGTCGCAGCCTCTGCACTTCTTCTCCTTATTCGACCCCTTAAAACAAGGCACCACATTGTGCACTGCGCTATCAAAAGATGACTGAGCTGCGACTTTAAGTTCCTCTCGATTCAGAGGCAAAAGCTGACTAAGTCCGGCAACAAGATGTGCCGATATGGAAGTGAAAACTCAGATGAATAGATGGAGAGAAAGAGAAGCAGACGATCGAAAGAAAGAAATTAGAGGAGTGTTAATTTCCGGTGATCGTTTTAGAGATAATTGAGAGCGGAAGGGTCGAATGTCGGGCAGCAGTTGTGTAGGCGAGAGGCGGGAAAAGGAGTAAGTAGATTCCCATGAAGTAGGTAGTGCTATCTCATATCATCCATTATTACGCTACCCACTGACTGTTTCGTCTAATGCAATGAAAATGTCTAAGAACACCCAGCCATTTCATGCCAGGGGTAGTAGCACGAAAGAGGAAGAAAAAAAGGAATCTCTACATTGTTGGCAGCGTCGGCGGACCTTTCTTCTATCAAAGATGGTATGGACTTAATAAGTATCGTGTCATTCTCTCGTGCACTTCTGCTGGATTTGTTATCAGTAGCAAAGATGCCGAGGCCTCCCATGACTCAGATTTCAACTGATGTTGTTCAGTCTGTCATCGATAATCGAGAGTGATTCCCTATCAGTGATTATTATTATTGTGAACGAATAAGCGGTAAAAATGATGAGAAGTGCATTGAGTAACTTCGGTACCTAGCAGAACATGCCTTCCGAGGCTCGCCAACTAAGTAGCTGTTCAGTTCATGATCTTAAGGAATCCCCGCGCAATAAAGAGCAACAATTCCTAACCAGCTGTTCGTGTGTGCAGCTGGTAGGCCTAAGAACCTTTGCCTGTCATTGACTTCTTAAAATTCCAATTACTATTTGAACCCTACGCCCTCATGTTAAACACCTAGTGTAGCCAGTCGCTTGAATTAGGCTTGCCAGCACACAAGAAGTAGCTGCTTTGTGCTTTTGTAAGAAAACGCTGCAGTCAAAAGATGCGGATCCACTACTTAGGTTTGGCAACAGACGTAAGCTTCTTCGATCGAGTTTATGCAAAATTTGTTTCCATTCAGAATAACACGACATTAATATCTGGGCAGGTGTCGCAGGAGGATCCCTCCGAGTATCAATGCGGCCTTAATAAGATCAAAAATATCATAGCGGTGGATCCAAATATAGTGCATAACGGCCCGAGGTGTGGCAACCCCCGTTAGCATTTGCAACCAATATGGGCGGCAGAACATCGGCTACGTTGATGCATGAAAACAAACGCAGCAAATCCTCGAAGTAGGAGAAACCACCAGTGTCAGCCCGAAGCAAGCTGCAGAGGCAAAGGTCAGTAGCAAATCAAATGGAGGTAGTCCTTCAAGAACAGTCAGTCTACAAGTGCAGAAATTCAAAACATGCTTTGCTTTATAGCGATGCATTCCCTCAAGCGTGCTTATTAATGAACTTTCAACAGCAAAAGGAACTTTCAGCAAAAGGAATAAAATAAATGATTTGGTTGGGAAAGTGACGATACGGGTTGCGCAGAGTGGGATTTGAAGCTTGTGAATTAATACTGATCGGGTGATAAAATTTACGGCGGGAGTGGTTGGTAATGCTGTGAGAAAGATGGGTGGAGATGTGGAGGGGAATCGGGCTGAAGCTATAGTGGGTAGTGAACTTGAGACAGAGGGACTAGGCCAAAACGCAGTGGGCGGAGATCACCAACATGAAGATCTATATATTGAACCGCTGTGGCCTAATGGCCAGGGCGTCTACCTTCTAAGCAGAAGTAGGCGGGCCAGAGTTCCGCCATCAAAGCTATGCTGGCGACTTTACTAATTTACTCCTATTCCTGTCGGTGACGTCGATGAGGGTAGTGTAATAAGTGATGCAATTGTACCCAACTCGACGCTCCTCGCTTTCCGAGTGTTCGCATTTCGTGAGTGCGCACGACTTCTACTGTCGCTTCACCAGTTCCCCCGGCTTGAGGCTGTATACGTGCTTGAATGCACGTGACTATTGAGGCATGTCAAATGGCAGAAGTTATGAACCTGGCCTTGCGTGATATTGACTTTTCTCGCCCACAATGGTGTCTACGGAAATCTGACCTTGAATAGGATGAGTATATTTCGTCACCGTTAACAGCTGAACCATGGAAACGCCTTGATTGGCAGTCTCCTATTGTTCCATTGATCGGTCGTTCCATTTTATTCTCTCTGTTTGTTCAGCCGACTATAGGTAGATGTCCATTACAAAGCAGTTGGGAAGAATGGGTTAGGGATGATTTGATTTGAGCTAATTGCATGTTAGCAGCTCCTCGGAGATGTTGGTTCGAAGAGTAGACACAGTATAACAATGCATTCACAGGTGGAATTCCGAGATCGAGAACGGTAGTGGTCGTAGGTCAGCGACCCAATTCGTCTAAAGATGTGACTCACAACTTAAGCACTTGATATTCCGAATCTGAATTTCAAATCCATTTCCTTTGACTTATTTCTCCATTTGTTAATAATGACTGCAATAATTAATATCTAACAGGCGTCAGAGATCCCAAGTTGGATAGTAAATCTCCCCTACGGAAGTGCAAAGGACCTATCAGATGGGTTATGCACTCATAGCAGTAATGCCTGTACCCATTCTCTAATAATCCGATTCGACTTATAATTTAATCCATACCTCATATAGCACAGCAACATTCACTTATGCAAGCAGGCTGTGTGTACATTGGGTACTCATTTGATAGGTATTGATTGAAAATGCTGCTTTCGAGGCTTTCAACCGAAAAATGTGTTCCTCATGCGACATCGCATGGGTTTGAACCCTTTAATTAGACGAGCGCATTTAATTCTGTAAATTCTGTCTTGATCAGATGTGGATGAGGGGTATTGCTAGGAATCCATTTGTTCCTTTTGATATCTATATGTGCTGACATTTTGAGGGCAGAAAATTAAAGTTTTGATAAAAGTAGCCTCCACTATGGATTATTTATGCAGGGAACATCCCGTTGGAGACGTCGAGGCAGCTGCACTACTTTGAGGTCATTTCAGGTGGTAGATCAGTGGAACCACACTGTGAGCTACCTTGTGTTTAAATTGTTAATAACGCACAAGGATATTAGTAGTATGTGAATCGACTAAGCAGAACGCAATGAAAGCAGGACTTAAACGCACGAGGAAGGAAAGAGTATAGGAGTAGAATATACATAATTGTCTAGAGTATGTCTTTGTCAGAGTGAGCCAGAGTGGGTCGGTTGGTACAAAGTCACGCAACCACTATGCCTGCCTGACTTATTGCTGCCAGCCCATCAAAAGCGCTGCATGCTAGAATCTCAAAGCTTTTTGTCTACAGCAAAACGCACTGCAACAATGGCATCGATACCATCGTCTGTATACTGCTAATGAGCTCCCGAAGCGTCAGCTTCTTTATGTTTCTAATTTCAACAAAAGCACAAAATAGCGCTAAATAGGCAACATCACTTTCTAAAAACAAGGTCATGCATAAACTGTTCTTCTAAAAGGCTAAAAGAACGCTCGCTATTCCCTGTCGTGTTATGTCTCATTCCTCAACCATCCTCAAGTCACTGCATCCCACTATCACTCAAGTCACGTAATACCTAACTGCAACACGACACAACGTCTAGTCGGGGAACAAAGGCTAGCAATGAAGGTGAGTGACGGTAAAGTGGGGATGAAAAGCAACAGTATGGAAGTGTGTGTAAAGAAAATAAATGGGAAAGGGATGTCGCAAAGATGGTGGGGGAATAGGAGGGATGTGACGACATCAGCTCCCCCCCTTTTTAACTAGTCGGTCTGACTGCCCTTTCCTCCTTTAGTGTTAAAGTAGATATTTCGCCCTTTTGTCTGGTTACAATTCCTTGTTGGACCAGAACGATGCCACTGCAGGCTGCGGAGGAGGTAGAGGAACTTCGTGCCCCCGATGGGATTCCATCCCGGAATCTTTTGATTCGAAGATAGACGTCTCATCCATTCGCTCACGAGTCCATTTCCTTTTCTTTGGATCATTATTATTTGCTAGAATCAAGCAGCTTACCTTTATTTTATATCAGTCCATTTTTTGAAACAATTTTGGTAGTACTGACGGTCTCATAATGTGTACTACTACTTCTGAGCAATGCAGCTGTGATCTTCTCATTAGGGCAAGAACTGCACGCACTAAATTGCAATTACCGAATCATCTCCAGTCATCAGGAAGAGGTCGCACGTTACCACACTTTGATTTCTTAAAGCAATTAGAGAGCTCTATTAAGGTCTATTATTGTCAGTAAGCAGGACTCATGAGCACATTTACAATTTTGTCTGCAAATTGAAGGAGAGCAGTTAACAGTTATTTTATATTTGCTTCTGAATGCTTAGGAAAAGTTAAGGGATTAAGGCTAAAATGGAGAAGCAAAACGCAATATTATGGTGGCCAGAAGTTAATTAAGTGAGGAAAGCAAGCAGTCATCTCTAAAAACATTGTTATTATTAAAATGATGCTTAAAAAGACAGTACGAGAAAAAGTTTTATTACAAAACAATTAAATAGTTGCGCTTGAACAAACTATCAGGTTTGCCATTTAGACCAACGTTAAGGGAGTCAAGGTTTTGGCTAAAGAAGGCAAGGCAAAGAGCTGACGTTGCGTTATTGGCCCTTATCAAAACGCTGTGGCATTTTATCAAAGTTGTTTGGTAATGTTTTTGCTATTGACGAAATTTTAAGCGAAGGACGAAACTCTAGTCAGCGGATGGTGAAAAATGAATATAGGCGATTGTTACATGTGATCGCGGCAATCGGAGTGCAAAAAGCAGTTGGGAGCAAGGAATATAATCTATGCAGAAATGAGCAACTTGTCCCTGGAGAGACTTCGGGCAGAAAACAGGCGCAGGTTACACAAGAATCAAGAACTCGGTATTGCTGGGAAAACAGCTGTATTAACCGCATAATGAAGCGATGAATACGAAAAGAGCAGGTTTATACATAATGTAAAATTGTGTCATGTTTTTATTTTGATTGGTAAATGCATTTATGATTGACGAGGCTAAGCTTTTGTATTTAAAATCAATTGCGCTGCATTTTGCACGAATGTTTAATGTGTAATTTTTGGCTACCTCCTAGGCAACGCATATTGTCAAGCATTCGACAACCGTCGCCAATATTTATAGGATTAAATCCGATAGATGATTTCTATAATAAGGCAATACAGGTCCATTCTGCCAACCAAATGCTTTCTCACTAATAGTTGCTTTATCGTTTCAATTAATTTATTGACAGAGTGCAGTAGCTACGTTGCAAGGCCTCTCAGCGACAAGATCCGGCGATAACGCGTACAAATATTGCTAAGTAAGGTTGGCATCATAACCCGTAAGGGAGCAAAGTACTCACATTTTTGCTCTTCTTAAGAACTGGGCACAATGCATGCCATTTTGCAAGAGCCTAGTTTAGCAATATTCACGGTTTGTATGAGTCGATAGTTGGGTGGAGGGAGCAAGGTATCAATGCATCATCGCACTAACCCTTTCTTCTTGCTAAACCACCATTATGATGGGAATGTTTCTGCCAAGAATGAAAAATACGGTAAAGCTGACTACTAAAATGAGGCTAGTTTGGTTGCCATTTTTCTTTGATTAATTATGACCAAAGTCCACTTCCTTTACTTTGGCGCAGTCACGCAAAGAAAGTGTCTTCATGGCAGACAATTTCTTTGCTCCCGATCTAGGTTGATTTTAAATGGGACTAATTCCTCCACAATGCTAAGTCCTCTACTTCTTTTACCTTGATCGCGAGGTCTAATTTTCTTCACCCAAATTACTCAGCCCTCTCTTTATGTCCACTCTTGCCCTAGTTTTAGAAACCTGAAACGGCCCTTTTTCTATTCGTGCTGTTTTAGTCCCTGTTTCCTTCCACTTCGCTTTTTTCTTTTATGCACTCTGCAATTTCTGCACAACTTCTAATGCTTCTACCATTTCATCCCTGTCCACCCTCTCCTTTTCTATTTTATGTCAATCCGTCAAAATCCAGCCTAGGTGACTAGTCTGCTCTGTTCCAACCGAGTGCGATCTAGTCAGATCCACTCAAGCCTAGTTTGCGCACCGTGTTGCAGTACTTTCGCAGTGGGATGTAGAGACTAAACAAGTTATTGTCGCCTTCACAGGTCTTTCGGTGCTGCTACTTATTTTTGAATGTAAGGCATGTAAAAGATATGAAAAGTAAGCGCAGCACATCAAGCGTGGTACGGGGTAGGAATTGATTAGAAAAGTCGACGACCTGCAGCTGGAGATGACTATTGCGGTAACGACGGTGAGCTTCTAACACCTCTCTTTAAGGTTCTTCTTGGCGAATTTATTGGCTGCTTTGAGAATCAGCATGAATGTATACCCAAAAGGGACAGGGAAGCGATTGAGATGGAGTCAAAGAGATGAGAGTTCGAGGATATGGAATGCGACGGGGTGAGGAAGGAGGAAACAGGATTTAACATAGGCACCGTAGGATAGCTCGGCACAGTGCTGTGATGCAATATTCCTCATTTATTTCTCTCTTTTCTCATCCAATCCTGAACTAGTTCCCTTACTTACTGATCTAGTTATCTGACTGAGTAAAACATTAATTAATTGACCTAGTGGAAGGAACTTGAACTTTCTTATTAACACGCTCGCAGAGGCTAATCATAGTTTTCCTTATCCAAGTAAATTCACGCTGGATACCAGATTTGATAATGCTGAGGTGATGCACACAAATAATAATAGGAGGATGAGATAGCACAGAAAGAGGGAAGGAGAAAGGACTGGTAGCATACCTAATCAGGTTTGGCCTCCTGACGTCTCTGGAACAATAAGCCAGAGGATCGTGAGTGATTGTAAGATGGCGAGGGAGTCGACAGAAGTAGAGGATGAACAGAGGATTAAAAGCGAAGGAAAATCGATGTAGCGAACAAGTGAATTATAAAGACGGGACCGCAAAGGGTAAGCATTGTCAGACGACTCTGTTGTGCGATGGACCAATTCGAATCCCACGCATGTTAAGCGATTAGCAGCACTTGTAAATAGAAAGCCACATGGTTTTTGAGCAGAAAGTCACGAAAAATAGTTAAGTGAGAAGCAAAGACGGGAAAATGCAGAAGGAAAGTAGGAAATGGATTAGGAAAATGCCATCGTCGGATGTTTTGCCATTGTGTTGTGGCACTGCGTTCCTTATTCCTTGCTCTCATTCTTCCACATGCCTCACGGTTCTCTTGTTTGCCCAGTTCCATAGTCATGTATTTTGAGTGAAGCATTTAGGAATGGACTTTGTGGGAGAAATGTAAGTTTAAATTGAGCGGTACACTCCAAGATGCCACTCGTAATGTACGTTGGTTGCAAAATGCGTTCGAACATAAATTGTGGCAATGCTGGAACTACGACAGGTGTAAATGAAGTTAGTGAGGATGAGGTTAAAATGAAACAGGGAAAGAGGAGAAGTTAGCAGCATAACTGCTCCTAGTTTCTAGGACTTATGCCTTCGTAAGCCCTCTGACGTCTTTCGAACGACGAAGTGGGAGGTCGAAGGGTTCGAAAGAGCCTGAGGATGCAGTAAAGGCAAGGGATGAGAAGCAATCCAAAAATGAGTGGATAACAAAGCAAGACTGAGGCAAAGGTGAAGAACTGGATGGTGAAAGCGACGGTACGTGGGAAGCAAGATGAACGGTAGAGGTTGGCGAAATACGAGTGCAAGTATGAGTGGTGGTTAGTTACGTGATTAACCTATTCTGACTGGATCGATGGCAGGTGTTGTTAGGCGGCTTCTAAAGAGTGGGCATCGTGTCTTTTTGCTTCATTGCAATATGCTAGCTCTTTCAATTGGAACACCAGTTTGCCGGCTGTGTGGTTACTTTTTGCAGAGGTTAACAATCGTAACAAAGCCTTTGACAAAATGCCTGTAGTAATTTGCCAAGCTAAGGAAACTACGGAGTTCTGTCTGGTTAGTTGGTGTTGGTCCATTTATCACTTGTTCTTTTGCTTTTTAGGGGCTGATATCTCATCAGACCAAAATCTTTGTCTTAGAAAGCTTACAAGGCGCTACAAAGGTGGCATATTTTGGGTTGATGTACTCGGCTCCTCTCGAAGTGACCGATTCGAAGCTCGAGACTGGTGGGGTATTCCTCTGATCATAATCTCTGCGTTAAATTTTGTCTCGAAGGTAATGATCATATGAGAGACCGGGCAATCACATAAAAGCACTTCAATCTCCTCTTCCGCATAACTCTTCATCTTTGTCTGGAAATGCAAACGTACTCTACCAGTTTTGTCAGGGTCATCTTGTTTTTATTTCTGTTTTGGTCAGGCTTGTAATTTCTTGCCAAATGTAAACTTCAAATGCATGGCGACCTTTTTTAAATTACTGATTAGTTTTTAGAACAGATGAGATCATTTGTAGGGAGATACACAGTGTGCTCAGGGCCGTCCTGGGGATACTCATTCGCGCCTTTGTCACGCACACTGCCACGTGCCTGGTCCATACCATAAATATTAGGAACATGCCCTCTTAGCTGTCGGTGCCCATTGGGGCTTTTGACCGAAGGATGGAGGGATATAGAGAGATTGTGGCAGGTGTTGTGTAAGCGCGCTGTCACTCCTAACAACACACCTTTGCTTATTCCATTGGTGAGAGCAACAAGGCTATGTAGGAAAGTGGTAGAAGGCAGTTAAGAGAGATTATGGCATTGCTACAGATGTGTGGTTATGTAGGGTGGAAACGGGAACCCATCAGCTTGCTTTTGGCGTACCCATGCTCTCCTCTCTTATACTCCTTCTCTTCCTCTTTCTTTAAGTCACATTGGTGGATTTTTTAATGCGCTTAAGTCATCGCCCTTGTGCGCCGGATCTGCATGGCGACATTCAAAGCAGTCGTGGGGAGAGGTAGTAGCGAACAGGAGAACGAACGATTGATTGCGTGTGTGAGTGGGGGATCGACTGAACGGATGAATGATTTTTGACAGATGGAGAAGACAGCGCGTGAGATCAGTGGTCACAAATACAGCGCCGATAGTGCTGCTGCTGTTTCAGTGGTGGTATTGGGCGATAGTGAAGTGCCGACAGATGGATGCAGGATATAAAAGCATGACAGCCTATTTTCAAGCTCATGCGTCTGTTGACATTAATTAGCAGTGAAATGAATAGGCAGCAAAGCACTAGCAGAGGGCTTGCTGGTTGTTTATTGATGACAACTTATGGGTTGTGCCAACGGTGTTCTAAATAGGTAGTGAAGTGTATTCTTTCTCTTTTTTTAGCCGTTCCGCACCGCTTTGCGTTACGTCGAGATGGGGTAGACTGTGTCACTTTACACTTCTCTTCATTGCATCGCACTATGCTACGCTATTTTACATTCAAGCACTGAGGTCTTTATTGTCCCAATCGGTAAATCTCTGAGATTCTCAGTTCCCTATTTGTAGGCTCTTAAGGTACAGCAGAAACAGTTTTCTTAAGGAATACTCTCTCCACCTCTTGTTTACGGGATGATCAGCATTTGACGGCTGACGTACGATTGTTATGGTAAGGCTTAGCATGGTATTCAAATTAGTTCAAATCTGCGCAAAGTTGTAGGGGAAGGAAAGACTTTCGTAGTACGAATATAGCTCTTCGGACAAGCAGAGCAAAGGCTAATACTCTCGGCTGCGAACAACAAGTTTTTGTGGTCTTGGAACGAACAATTGTCATATTCGCCGAGAGAATAAAGCGCCACATGGGGTACGGCTAATAATTCTGAAAGTCGGAATCCCTTAGCAAACAACGGCCGACCTTCTATGCCCGTCGTCGCCAGGTGGCACGCCTGCTTCATAAGACATCTACCGCAAGCACAGCCACAAGCACTGCCACGGCGTCATTGATGGCGAAATTGGTTTGTACTTATGGAAACTTTGAACCCACGGCATTGTATGTGCAAAGAATTGGCTAATATAACAAGGCTTTGCGCTGCTTGACTGCAGCAGATAATAATGATGAAGGGCGAAATGGAGTAAAGTTGAAGAAGAGCAAATGGTTTTGTAGCCTACTGGGTAGGCGTCTGACTTCAAGTTGGAGGATTACAGGTTCGAGTCTTTCAGAGCCATAAAACTCCCTCATCTCCGCTGCTTGTGGTAGTACAGTGCCTGTCCAACAACGAACTAAAACAATGATAATGGATGGATTAAAGAGCAGTTCAGTTCATTAAAAAGAGAACGTAAAATTATTGGCTTTCCTGGTGAGAGGCTTGAATCCTTGATATCCGCGTTATTAAGACGACGCCTATATTAATGGACTACTTCATCGCCACCAATTTCCTTCCTTCTTCTCCCTTCCTCTCCACTCATTCTACTATCATCGATTTTTCACCCATTCAACTTTGCACTCACCCTTATGCACGCATTTCTTATGTGCTTCTCACATTTCGCCTACTTGTTACCTTCCTTTATACCTTTCGTTACTGACCTCTCTCCTTCAATTAGGTGCTATGCTTTGCCGCCGTGAGACATGGAATGATTGTAGTCACATGAATACAATCGATGCAACACGGGCGAATTTTTCTCCCTCGCAACGTCAACCTCAGCCACATGATTGCAATCGATACGTTCGTGTTAGTATGTATGATCCGAGACATCTTTTAACCGAGCATATTATATGAAGCATAAGAACCTAGTCAATTTTCTGGCAAGAAAATTTGATCAATGCTTATGTTCTGCTCAAAAATTCGGGTCTTTGTTAAAATGAATAATCATTAGTTGTGCGTTAGAGGTAGTTCCAAAATTTTCGGAATCCAAATCTTAAAGGTCTCTGATAGGGAATAAAAGCTAACTACATCATCTTGACGAAACAACAAAGGCTTACAGCGGAAAAGCAATCTAATTAACTATCCGCAACTATTGTTTTCGTGTGCCATCTAAGCCTAAATCCAAATAGAGTTTAGCTTTTTGCAACACTCATGGAATGGAATGTTTACATTTAGAATGGCTGCTATATTTGGTTGTTATCTAGGGTTGGGAATGCCATGAGAACTATAATGGAAACTTATCAACCAGACCGAGGTGTTAAAATAGCCACTTCCTCTCTAAAATTTCAACGGCGTAAATTAAATTTATGCTTGCTTGCACCAACATTTATGGGAGACTAATACGCGGTAATAATTTTACATGTTTCATTCCCGTAAAGTAGTACCAAAAATGGGAACTAAATTGCCCAAGAAATGTTTAAACGATTTTCTACGCCGCGAATGCACTCAACCTAGGCATATGGTCTGTGGAATGTACGGTTGTATTTTCTTAGTTGATGCGCCAAAAATAGAGTTTTCTGGACGCTTTTATGAAAGAACACAAAGTGGATTTCAAGTCGCGGTATTACGCATTAAAAAAAGTGAGTGACCCGGGTGCTGCCTCCATTAACATGGAAGAATTTATGGAGCAGGCAGGTGATCGACCTTGAAAATAATGTCGCTCCGCTCCAAAGCAAAGGTGGACAAACCACTTCTACTCCGCTTTTGAAATCGGCAGATAACATTCTTAACTTTTTTGACATTTTAATGCTAATGAAGCAATTAAATCAGCAATTATCGAAGTGTCTTATGTGCTTGAGCTTTACAGGTTGCTGTCTTCAAATAGTACCTGAATTTCCTTTCAAGTTTTTAAAAGCACATCGAGAATAAATAGTTTAGTCATACAAACATTCCTCGTTTTTCCAATTTTATTGAAGCAATCTAATTTTTATCATAATAAGTTTTATGTTTCAGGTCAATTTTTTCATCCGTATGAATTTTGCCGAAATCACTGCTAATTAGCAAAGGCTTTTAAAACGATTAGACATATATAAACTTAACTAAGAGTTATTAAATTTAGATGATCTTACGTTTTGTTTAACTGATTCTGCCTGACATCTCATTTTCGAGTACATGCGGTGGAGATTTGCGTTTGTGCATTCCCGACTGCATTGCGGATTCAGTTATTTTTCTTTTTTTGACCAGACTCATTAATGCAGTATTCAGAATCTATTGCCTCGTTCTTTGCCGATAAATGCAAATTTCCTCTAAGAAATTCCGGCGGCGATGGAATTCTTGTGACGCTAGGCATCCTTCATCATCCCTACTTCCTTGAGGTATTCTATTTGTTCTCCTACTGCCGTTGCAGGATCGCGCTCAACAACTCCATTTTCATGGCTGACTCATTACCATCGAGTGATTATCGAAAAATAATTCGCCGCATTTCCTCTTCTAGTTTTTTTCATTAAATACTCCGAATTATACGATAGAGCATCGTACTATTTAGTACTTGGATATCGAAATCTGAGCGCTCTTTGGTGCCGCTCTACTTAGCAAGTTGTCGACATCAAGGGCGTATTTGTCAGTAAATGGTAAATGTTTTACTTAATTTGGAAAAAAACACTAGTGGTGGTTTCGCTTTTTCATACCAAGTAAAGGTAGCCTTCCGGTAGAAAATCATCACTTGTGAGGTGCATACAGGTTGCCTTTTCTCTGTCTGGAGTCACCAAGTGTTTCTGGGCCGTTGGGTATAAGTCAATAAAAGGCTGATCTCTCATAGGGAGTTAAAACCTTATCAGTGAGCCTATTCTAGCATAACCCAAAACTGACCAACTAACTGTGAGGTGTTTGTCACTTAGGAAGAATAAAATTAAAAAACCGTATGCTTGTGCACCATTCTGATCCTCATTTTAGTAATGAAAAAATTTGGGACAAGAGAAAGAATAGAAAAACGGGAATTAGCAATTCAGCTAGCTTTTTGCTTATATTTTCGTCTAAAAGGAAGCAATCCTGTAGGATGGGCCTATATCCTGGTACGTTATTAAGGGTTTAGCGGGAATATTCGCAGAACAGCGTAGACAAAGAAAAAGGAGGAAGACCTTTGCGCATAAAAGAATTGAAAGAAATGCAGGTCCGTGATATGACTATATAGGAAGAGGCAATTTCTCTTCGCGAGATTCTTGGCACATGTAGTGCTGGTGTGATATGTCCAGCGGCTCTTTTGACATTTATAATTGCCTGAGGAACATAGTTTAAGCATTTTTAATGCCTGGAAGGCCAGGCTACAATAACCGAGGCTCTATCCTTATACTGACCCTCTTCGAAGGCTGCTACTGCAATACCCAGTTGGGTGTCATGAATTTCGATACCGTCGTCCAAGCACTAATGCTCTTGGCAGTGGTTGTGAACTTTTTTCATGCCTCACGCAATTCGACAGTGCTTGGCTGTATATATACGCTTGCGCATCTATTAGGTTATTGTCTTTGTGTAGTTGTGCAAGCGACTGACTTAATCATGATACAGATGTCTTATACAGTCTCATCCAAGAGTTTTCGATGGCAAAATGCAAATCAAACACTCGTTGGCACTTCATTAATTGTATTTAGCACAAATAATGCGCGGGTCGAGTCACAGCAGCCATAAGTGAATTCATTTTCAATGAAACGCATGATTTGCTACAAAAAAGTTATAAGGACCCCAATTTTCCTTAAGCACACTATTTTGTTTGGCTGAATAATGCAGAATACCCACAGAATAATTATTATGGTAAAACTGCATACCTATGGAAACGATTGCGTCAGTTGTCTAAAGGAATGCATTTTACATCGCCATCAGTGCAGAGAACATCCCACAGATGACGCGATATGTCCGACAAAAGGGTTAAGGGAAATCGCAACTATGCATTTGTGCGCAATGAGCAATGACGCGTTCTTCTTAACTATCAAACGCCAATGGACGAAGTCATTCGAACTAAAGACCGTCATTTTCGCAATGAGTCATTTTGCTTATTCGTTACGCCATAAAGCACCTTTAGGAACTACAACGGCATTAGTAAAGCAAGTCTTTAGACTCACCATTTGCTTAGCGTTACGTCTTTACGCCTCCCGCCCTTAACTTACTCCTCGTACTTCACATAGGGCCATTCGCTTTGGAGGCTTTGGAGGCTGTTAAAGGCAATCTTCAAAGCGTTATTGTTTATTAAAGACTTTTATGAAGTAATTTTTGCGATTCCGCGTTCACTCACAAGGCGTAGTCTCCCTAATAAATAGTGCACTGACATTATGACATTAAAATTCGGCAAATTTGTCCCTTTTTGTTGTCAATCCTAATATCTTGCCATTAAATTTCGTTATCAAGTAAAATATGCACGAGTATGCATATACATGTAACGCGCGATGCTGATTATTGCTAAATGTGGTGCAAAGTGGTTAAAGGAAGACTTTTTGAAATCACAGACTTAAGTGATTTTGGTTGAGTGCGCTCTTGATAGGTAATGAATGTAGAAAATCACCTAGAATATTGTGGAAATTCACTCTTACACGCATTGTCTCGAAGGGCCTGGCTGCATAGAGAAAAATCATGCTTGTGCATAGCCACAAACGGCTGGGTAGGCGAAAAATAGATGTACACGAAATTGTTGGAATAATTAGACATGACTTTGGAACCTTCAAAAAAATTAAAAAGTGAGAATTATCTGGAAGAGTGTGGAAGCGATTCCAGCACACATCATCTTTGACGACCTATTATTTGTATAATGCGAGTATCGAGTAGCTCTGTACTGCGAGTCAATTCATCGTCAATGCTAAGCAGTTCCTTCACCCTTCTGCGAGATCCCAGCCCACTCTAGACCAGAAGTAAGGAGGGTGAAAAGTAATGGAAGCAATTTACACAAATTTTGGCTTTTAACTTGCTCACATGCACATTTATTGGTCAATAGACTTATTTTATTCCCAGTCATCGGGATTTAAGCATGCCTACTTCGATATACCTACTTTGCAACGAGAAAGAATTCTGTCACTGCATCACAACACATGCGACTCATTGCAATGCTCGACGTTGTCGTCCTTCCCGCTGTTTACTTCACTTTTAACCTCCTTTAGCCCTCCTCAATTTAAACGAGCCGTTTGCGTCAGTTTTGTTCCTAAATAACTCATTATTCTCCCTCCGAAGTATGTTGAAAGTCTAATGGATGGAGAATGAGTGGAATTCCCAAAAAGTATTTAAGTGAGTCAAGTGCCCCTAACCTGACTTCCTTTTAAGTTTTTGACTTATCGTCTCCTTTTCTTTCGCGTATTTGTTAGTTGATATCTGTGTATCTACAGTGAGTTGTTTGGCCAATTTTCTTGGAACATTCTTACACAAGTTGCGTGAACAGAGGGGATGGCTGATGAAAGCAAAATTGAGATCAAGAAAATGAGGGACAAATTTTCGCAAAAGCATGGAATCAGAATAAGCCTATTTTTGTCATATTTAGAGGCAACTCCCAGAGCTCCTTATCGTAATTTGGCACTTGTTTTGCCAAAAACGACGCTGTTTTGCATTGCTAATTTGCTTAGGAGCTGATTTGTGATATTTAAACTGTGTTAAGGATTGGCGTCTCAAGTTGCTTTGTCCGTATGCTACGCGAGGTCGAAACAATTCAGAGAAGGACATGCTGCCTCCAGATTTCTTTTGTTAAAAGTGTTTGGCCAAGGATGAAGGGCACGAAGGAGAATAAATTCCGGCTCCACACCCTAAATAAAGCCAAAATAATATCATCATTCTCTGGGCCAACGGACATGACACTACAATAGACCACGCGGCACGCTGCGTGCGGCACGTGCTACTAATCGATTCCTTCAATGCAACGGAGAAGAATTCTATCACTTCAACGGTATACATACTGTTGATCGCGATTCTCTTGACTGTTATAATTTCCACGACCCAGATCGTCTCATATGTCTCTCCTGCGCTACGTTACCTCCTGGCACTATGTAAACTTTTGTCCCTTCACCGATCCTCCCTTCTTCGTTCGAAGAACACCAGTGAACCAAAGTTTATGGTACGGGCGGGGGTGAGTCACAACATCCGTCCCTCTTTTTGTCCACCAAATTGTTTTGTCTTTTCCTTTTTCTTTATTTTTACGCCACAGCCAAACGTTAAGTCAAATGATAGCGTTCTTGATAAGGCCAATTAAGAGAGGTTTGTGTGCCAACAGCAAGCATCAGAGCTTCAGATTAATGTCAGTTTATATTTGACACTTTTTGCCTATTTTTGCAGCAGTTGCGCAAATGTCGATGAGCGAATGTATACATAAGTGGTTTGATGGAAGATTTAATGAAATTATGAAAGTAGATATGCATTCACAAGTGCTGCGCAGACATTAGAGGTTAATGGCTTTTCGTCCACATCACTCTACCCCTCAATGATTTGTAGTAGTACAATTATTTTCTTTGCTTCCGCTGGAGCAATCGAGCCACTTCCACTCCTCTCGAGTTAGAGGCAAGCACTTTCGAAAGCACAAATTCTGATAAACCCACCGACAACCTACGTTTGCGAATTATGTAGTTATATTTAGGGGTGAGTAGCAGATTTTTCTACCATACTCGTGCTCTGATCACCTGTATGCCTCTTCATAATTCATGCCGCAGACAAAAAATTAGTTGCAGACTTACAGGGTCGCAAATATACGCCTTCAGTCGCTTACCTACTGCAGACGCACCGTACAAAGATAAGCTGGGCCAGGCTGGGTTACAAAAGGCATAGCTAAGCAGACCAAAACCAACCATTCTCTGACCTACAGAGCATTCTTATCGAGTAGAGTATACTTGCATCGTTTCCTGCTAGAATCCAACACGTGTTCACCCAAACTGGAGTCGAATGCATGCAATAATGACGACAAAAGTAAACGCCGAAAATAATCTAATGTAAGGTCTACTCAGCCACAGGTCTACCACAAATTACTGACTTTTACTAACCTGCTGAAGTGAATGGCGCGAGGCCAATTAAGATGTCCCATACAAAGGTACTCTACATTTTGGACAATAAAATAAGTTTTGCTCACTCACAAAGAAAATAAGACATAACAATATCATTGGTTTTACGGTTGGTAGACCAGTTTCTAGCGCTAACATTGTGCTACGTCTATTGTTGGAGGCAAGTGAAGGCCTTTAACGTCTATCTTGTGTTCATATATTTTACAAAAATTATAATTTGCATCGTCGGTTATGGCATCACAAATAACTAGGTGGAAGAGTAAAAGAGTTCAACATGTTCAAAACAATAAATAATGAAGGTAGAGTGCATGATCTCGTTAAACTACATGATCATCCTTCATGGCAGTGAACCATATTTCATGGTGAGATTATCATTCGCACAAGCACGATACTCAGCTTAAAGGAGTAATCCTGTAGTGGTTGAAGAAGGAGTTAAAATGTTTTATTTTAGAGTCATCATCTGAACCTAGTAGGCACATAATGTTTGGTGAAGAACACTTCCAGTCAGTGTCTATTTTACCACGTCCATCATGGTTTTTAATTTGTATGGATGCGAGTCGGTGGAATGCAGCTTCTTCGGAGGCCTTCGCTCCTGGTGGCCCCCAGTAAGCACATCTTTTGGCGTGTCGAACCTCTTTGTTATAATAGAAACATATGTTTGTGGCACTCGACTGAGTCTAAAACGAACTGCCGTCGATTCCTTTAATTTGCATTCCTTGCCCTGTACCCATCACGCCCGTTAATCTTGCATCAATTTTGTGACACATGGATTCGACGGGGATGTTCGGTTACATTTCTGACCTTGGGATCACTAAGACCATTTTTGAAATGCTGTGTGCTATTTTACGCGGCACATTTCTTTCCTGTGCATGCCGACTTTATTTTAGGTAAAAACCCCAGGCTTTGATGCCAGTCCCGTGTTAATGGATGATACCTTTGTTTACAATGAGGCCGATCTTGGCGCCTGGGGTGATGGCCTCAGCTTAAAAGCTTTGGAACTAAACGCCTATAGGTACAAAATTTTATCTAGAGATCTATTTTGATGTTTCGTGACAAATATCTCGTACTGACATAAATGGAATGGGATTAGGTCCGGTCTGATCAGCTGTGACTTAGCCTTATAAGGCTGTATTGCATCACGTTGTTTACCATACGTGATTACAAGGCCTAATAGGCTGCATGTTTTCCAAGGTCAGGGGGACTTTAGGTGAGTCAGGGCAGCATATTACATGGTCCACCACGTAGCTCCGCAGCTGAGTGTGATTATGTGGTTTCATATCTGATAAGACCAGGAAGTAGGCACCGCCTTTGTCTTTTTCAAGGCAAAGTTCATTGCAGGCTATTCCTATACGGTTGCAATTAACTGCTTCCTTATGGGTGCACTCTCTCGCTCAGTTATGTTGCCGATGCACAGATTAGCACTTTCAAGATGGGATGTATAATCGCGTACCAAAAGCCTAATGCCAACCAATTGTAGCTGTTTAGGGCAAAAAATAAAGCACTTTGTAAATATCAATAGCTCGAAAACTGCATTAACACTGGCTTTAAAAAATCAAGGCGCGTAGTGTGATTTCACTTGTAACAGCCACAAGATTGAAACCGAAGAGATTCTGCACTTTACGAAAAGGAAAATTTATAAAATGCTGGCCCACAATTGGCGATATTAACATATTTGACCTTAAATTCAACAGGATGCAAATGTTTCTGAGAATGACGCCTTAACCTAATAACTTTGAGTGCTGGCCGCAACCCTCTTTCTTACGCAAGTTTGCTTGAATTCTTATTATCCATCACTATACAAATCCATACTTGTGTTTTGTCTCTCCTCAATGACTCTTGCGTAGTCGACATTTACTTTGAGTCTACGGAACACATCTCGAGTTTCATTATTAAAAAAACTCATAAATAAGCGTAAATAGACAACCTTGACCATCTGGAGAATTATTTCGATCACACAGCTGACCACCAAACCTGTAGGTTCACGTGGTGCCCTACATTGTGCGACTATAACCTTTGGCATCCGGACGACGTCGGATGCGGCCAGATGCAAATAGTGTGTGGACCACAACCAGCAAGGATGTCCTTGTGTCCATTGCAGCACCATTTCACGGAGAGGAAAGCGGAGGAGTAGGAATGTGTGATGTGGGTTTTAATGTAAAGGCTTAAAAGGGGGACATTAGCGATGCTGGACAAAAGAAACTGGAAACTTTGTCATTGGAAAATGAAAGAGTCGAAAAATGTGTGTGCAAATGGAGTAAGAAAGAACACATCAGCGAAAAAGAAATGCAGGAAGGAAGTGCACGCTTGACCTGTGCTGACAAAAGCACCGGTCGCCTTATTGCATATTGCCCTTAGCATTTTTGGCATTTGCCACCAGCGATGCAACCGTAACACTGGAAATGTCCTTGAAACATTCGCCAGCTTGACACTGCATTTAGTCACAAAATTTTGCCTATCTTACCTTTATATTCACCACATTGGTGGCAGTTTCCACCATAGCATTAAGGGCTCCGTCACTTCATGCCTATTGGACTCCATTCCGAGGAAAGTGGGAGTTCTTGAAACCATGGCTAAGTGACTTGGGGGCATGTGTAGCCGCAGATTACATCCTGACAATTATAGCCAGTAGTTGCGCTGGAATAGCACACAGATAATGGCATGACTGAAATGTTTATTGTTTTGGGTAACAAAAGCTACTAACTACGAGACAGCCGCACGAATCTCAGTAATGTGGTATTCGACGACTTTGGTATGCTACTTTATAGAACTTGATGGCTTGGTCACGCTTTGCTGATCCCGGTTTATCTGCTTGTCAACCACAATGCCCTCATGTTTTATTTGGTTAACTTCGAAACATGTGCATTTGGAAAGTGTTTCCCTCCATGCCATGTGTAAGTTGTGGTTTGTAATGCGTGATAAACAAAAATATGGGTTACGCTTTTCTCATAGACGGACCGCTTGATCAATGGATACGTATTTGTAATGCTTTGTCCATTTTCTTATTAAATGTTTTCGTTACCAATGCTTTTCAGTCCCTACGCAATCTGATGGCCAACTTAACTTTAATTTTCACAATTCAATCTAGTCCCACTTGAGGGTGACTGACTTTATTAAAGTTAAGCAACCTCGTAAGTGATTTCGGTCCGACAAACGTCACGAATACGATTTCAAAATTGATGGCATAGCAAGCTGTTCAACGGTGACACCTAAGGCTTGTCCATGGCCTTTTGAGTTAGTCTTATTTATAAATCCCCGATTTCCTTTAACGTGCTATGCATACCATCTAATCATATTCCAGTCGTTTTTCCTTTTCACCAACATGGACGTGCGACCTATCAGGAGCTGCCGATTCGCATTTCACCTTTCAGGAAATCGATCGCTGACATCAAATATCTAGTGCACAATTGAATAGTACTGACTAACCAACACACTAGATGAGGCTGTAGCATTGATTTAAACTAGTCACAGAAAGCTGCATATGAAAACCATTTTTATGAAACGATTAATCTGTCAACTAATCAAGTATACTCGTATTATTTTAGTCAGAATTCTAACTTATGAATGTTCATAATGAGCACTGAAGCGCTTACTCCCTACCTCTCTCCCTCTACCCATCCACCCTTCCTGCCTTTCCCACATGACTAAGCTGGCATTCACACCGTACATTTTTTTGTTCTTTTCCTTTTTCTCTCAGTCCCACCGCCTCACGCTACCTTCATTTCCTTTGCATTGGTTCTGCATCAACCCAAAACACAATGCAAAATGCAGCTGTCCATGCGCTTGCCAACGCCACCACCACTTCCATCGGCATTACTAAGCGCAATACATTTGCATTCACAACACATTCTGCGTATTTTGGTTTCAACAAGAGCAGCTCAACAAAAATGTGAATCATAATGCATAGGTTAAACCTTAGATCATACAGCATACAACTAGTTAGGGCATGTACTATGAATTTAACAAGGCTTCCGTTTGCTCATTAGCTGTCTCCTTTATAAAAATGCATGAGTAAATTTTATGCGCTTTTGTTGTCATGCTATTTGTTGACTACATAGCTTGTCGTGTGAGAGGTAGTCGATTTAAAAGTTGGGCATTATTATTAGCATAGATATTATTTATGGCTCACCTTTGTTCATGACTTCGTCACGCACTTTGTGTTAATGGGCGTTACCTTTTAGGCAATTTTGTTTCTATTGTTGATAAATTTGGCTTAAGAGGACCACCATCGAAGTGTGCGGCAGGCTTGGCTGTGATGGTAACTTCTCAAGTTGTTTGACCCCGCTTGCTTAAGATATAGAAAAATGTAATTGAGATATTGAAAATTCTAAGTTTCCGCATACTAGAATGGACTCAATTTGACTCATCAGATTCGTAAGCGTAAGGGCCTTGCCACTATTGCGATCTTACTTCTCCTCAACAAAATAACTTTTGCAATGTTCGACGTTGGCAAGCTTGCAAGCGATCACTAAATAGGCTGTCAGCACCACATTGTGGCAGCGCGACAAAGCCTCATTCCTCCATCCCTGCAGGTCTGACATCTGAAATGGTCAAAAGCGAATATGTAGTGGAAGGAATTGCAACAGTCACGTCCCTCACTGAAGCGAAGAGCTTGGTCTTTAAGAAGTATCTGAAACTTTCCTGCGGGTATAAATTTCTCCTGTCAACACTGAAACCCCATACATTAGTAGTACGAACTAGTACCACGTAAATTGAGAATGTGACTGACTTCCCAATACATCGCCAGTATGGTGTGCCACTATAGGGACGTGCAGAAATGGTAGGATTGTCGTTGTCACTCTATGTCGTTATGAGATAATTACGAATCCCTATGTTCCTGTATTGCATGCCATGGAATCGAACAAAGGAGACTAAAGCAGACGCCGTTATTATTCGATTAGATAAAATGAAAAGCACCGAAATGCTAACACCAATGTGGGGCTCATCTAATCCCTTCCCAGGACACGAATAATTTGAGCCTTGACATTCCCACCACGCAAGAGACTAGTGCCAGCATGTCACGACGATTGTTCTAAATGCTTCTTTATGTTCCTTATTTCTCTGCCTTTATCACTCTCCGTTTCCACGTCTTTTGTATCGCATACATCCCGAGGGCATCAGAGTATAAATGTTCACCACGCAAAATCACCTGTCTCTCCCTTGAATTTGCCTTGAAAGCTTCTGAGACTATCCAGCACCAGAGGAAACGAACCGACTTTTGTCAGCGATCCTTATCTAGCCCTGCGTAAAGTTGAGGTTATGGAAATAGGCGTTTCCGCACTTTGCCATATTTTATGAAAGTGAGATATCGCGGTAAGAAAAATCAGCACAAAGGAAAACAGTACGACTTCAATTTCTCGAAAACACTACAATGAACAAGTTGTCATTCCTCACACAAGGCGTTGCTGCATAAGAATATGCCTATACTCCTGATTGTGTCAGAAACATCTCAGAGGACGCGCACGGTAGAGCACGATATTCGCTTGGCTTTGGCGCGAAATATGTGTGAGCCTTGGAGACTTCATCAGCTTTCTACAGACTGCAACAGCAAGGAATCGACGAATTCTACATTCTGTTAAGTTTTCTTACAAGGCATCAGCGCGGCCTTGCGAACGATGGATTGGCCTTATTGAGGAAGGAGAGGTTGTGTGTCATTAATAGCTGGACTTCGCAGCCCATACTAGAAGCGCATTCGCACAGAGAATTGCACATTAGCAACTGTCGTGGCTGCCTCAAAAGCAAGAATTACATAGCACGATCCCAATCTCATAATTTGACAATAGAAAGGAGCGATCTTTTGATCTTCTGAAAGCTTTATGCCCGGTAATCAAGTAGCATTCCTAAGGAAACCCTTAATTGAATTACTCAGCACTGAAATCTAAAAACATTTGTAGAATAACTCACCATTTGTATTAAATGTAAAATTTATACATTTACATGCGTCGTCTTTTATTCGGTATTGAGCAACCGTCTCCGACGCTTCTGATTCTTTTGACGAACATCACCGAATTTTGAGCACAAAGAGGCTGGCATGTTTTTGTTGCCGATCCAAAGAGAATAGCGGTAATCTTTTGTTGTAAGCTGTCTTGCGCCTGAATTAAATTAGGTTTGCGATCACAAATAAAATAAGTAAATGAAATCGAACATAATAGCGCAATTAAAGGCTTATTGATAAGAAAAATTAATGGAACCCACCATTATAGCCAGACGCTGCAGTTCATGCATTGCCTTGTGCTGATGTCGGGGCTTAAATACTCCACGACCTCGAGGGAGGGATTTGATTGACCTCACCTTTATGTCAGCATACTGGTTCCTTCGTATGGCCTTCTCGGAAAGTCACGCAGCCTTAACGCCTGTCTGACTGCTCGCTAATCAAGGGTGTAGAATGTAGTAAATGATCGTGAGCAGTTGTTATCTTTATGCGTCAGTTAAACTAAAAGCACCTATTTATTTTAAAGTCGGATCTTTCCTTGCAGAGTTTTGCTCGGTAGATCTTTCGTTCTTCTGGAAAATGATGGACAGATTCACCATTTGCTTGGTCCATGATTTGATTCAAGCATTAATCCGTAACTCGTTGCTTTAGGGTTTTCATAATTAACGTTTAATTTGATCGTAATTCGAAAATAGGATTTGTATGCCATTTCATTACACAATTGATTTAAGTGTGTATTTAGCAAGATTCGATTACTTGTTTCCCGATGGCTATGTAAACTTTGTGCATTTGAATAAGCGTGCTATTCATTAGTCATGCAGCGTTTTGTGCTTATGCAGATCCGATGTACTCCACGCAGGATGCCTCGACAGATTCTACCGGCGTCAGATTCAGATATTCTTCAGAATAGCTAACAGAATTCATACCAAATGTTGCAGTTTAAGTGCTGCAAATATTCCCATATGGGCTTGGCATTATCCACCCCAGAAAATTCGAGTTATCCTTTTACATTTTAATTATCAACAACGAGCTGAATAATTCATTGATAAAGAACTGGGCGCTTTTAACAATCACGACTTTCCGAAACCCATGGATCTAAAATTGCGTTTGGTCAAGCAGCTGTAGTGTTCTCAACGATGCGCTGAATGTCTTTAGTTTTTCCTTGATTGGCTCTTACATGGGACATTATATAATCCTTTAGAAATACGAAATAAAAGTAAAACCAGGCTATTACCATGCATTGTTATGGGATTTCTTTGGCCATTTGTAGTGCTGATATTTGCGCTTATTTCTTTATTTTCATACATACGTGTTTCTATTTCAGAATTTCCAATTTAGTGAGATCACAAATAGACTACTCGAACCAGAAGTAAGCATGACATGCCTGTGGTTGCGAGATCAGCTACGTCGAGTCTGTTGATATGTTTTAAGCCACTAACGGTCTAGCTCTGTGACTGAGTTACTAAGGCTATTTGCATCGCGTGACTTCGGGATGCCATCATTGCTAGCCTTAGTTTATTTTTAAAAGAGTTAATTGGCTGTCGTGGATGAGGTTGTTGCTGACACAAATGCGTATCTATGCTGCAGCCGCTCGAACCGATTGTCAGTCTAGGTCGTCAGGATTAGTGCCCTAAACTAGGTGAAGACGTCATCTGGGGCCTCAGATTGCCAAAACCCTAGACTGATTTGTAGCTTGTTCTGCAACCAATCATCGGGATCCTTCTCTTAGCTTGGATTCGTCAAACTATCCTACAAATTCGCTTGGTGGGTTGTTACGAGCAATTAGAAGACAATATGAGCAATAATGCCTCCTAGAAACCTTGTATCAAACTTCTTATTGCTAAGTTGAATGGAATGTTCTCAACCTATTCCAGTTAAGGAGAACAATGCAAAGGGAATCAGCAATTTCGTAACTTAGATTCGACCGAAGTCCTCGATACCCTAAACCACCATTCATGGTATTCGACAAATCTCGCTAAGTGTGGAAATGCAAGATCTTTGCATGCCTATTTACGCAAGACATAAACAAAACATGTGTGGATTTAATAACTAAGCACATTTCAAATACAGCTTTCCACATCAAACCTTATCCAGAATTGTCCATTCCAATCGGACTGCCATAAGCGAGCATTTAACGAGTAAAAGAGTCAAATAGGAATCAAAATTTAGGCGCATCTCACCTAAAATAGGCACCATAATGAGAAGTAAATGTGTTATTATCAATATTTTCTTACGGAATGTGAGTAGTACAGTAGTGCCGCAGTTTAAAGTTCAAATCAAAAGTCATTAGGATAGAGTTAATGCCTGAAAGCATCGATGCATTTCATTCCCGTAGTAAGAGAGTATCTGTACTGGACACTTAAGATCGGCATGGGTCTTCGCCCGGATGCGGTAAAACACTTGTAACAAAGCTTGGTGGCAATTCACTGAACTAACTTCTATGCTTTATCATAATTTACTGATAACTTATAGATGTTGAGTTTAGTTTATGCCTGACCAAAAGTGGCAAAATTCAGGCTTCTTTCAAAGGCACGAGTTTTGTGCTTAATTAGCATGATACAAGTAAAGGGATGAACTCACAATGCAATAGCCAGATCTAATTATGGATGAACAGATTCAGCAAGCTTGGCCCTTCCAAAAACAAACGATTGTTTTCTAGACTTACCAAATCCGAGACCATACAACCGAGCTCATCTATGTATGTCATGGGGAGCGACCGTGCGATTTGCTACGCTGACCCACCTTTAATACCTTGACCTCAAAAAAGTCATAGGCCAGTAACCGCCGTAATCATGTCCATTTATAAAAACGTGATGCAGTTCCACAATGTTAGATAAAAACACGGCCATAGGATTGTAACCGAAGAGATTCTGCACTTTAAGAAAAGGAAAACTCTATATAATTCTGGCCCTCACTCACAGGTTCGACCTTAAATTCAACGAGAAAGTAAATGCTTCTAAGAATGACGCCATCACCTACTAACATTGATGGTTGACTGCGTTTCTCTTTCTTTCGCAAGGTTGCTTTAGTTCTTGTCATCCACCGCTATACAAATCCGCACACATGCTTTGCCTCTCCTCATTGGCTCTTGCAAAGTCGATATTTGCCCTAGATCTACAAAAATACATCTTGAGTTTCATTGTTAAACACTCACAAATAAGCGTAATTAGACAACCTTAACCATCTGCAGAATTATTCGATCACTCAGTAGACCACCAAGCCCGTAGGTTCACGTAGTGCCCTACATTGTGCAGTCACACCCGTTACCAATCCGGATGACTTCGGATGCGGATAAACGTGGGGTGTGTGGAGGCTACAGGTAGCGAGGATGTCCTTGTGTCCATTTCGGCGTCATTTGCATAAAGAGGAATGCAGAGGAGCCGAAAGGTGTGAGGTTTAATGTAATGGCCCAAAAATTAGGACATTGTCGATGCTGCACAAGGAAAACTGGAAACTTTTTCATTGGAAAACAAGAAATTGGAAAAAATGTGAGTGCGAATGAAATGGAAAAGCACGTGACGGTAGCAAGGAAATGCAGAAAAGAAGTTTGCGCTCGAATTATGCTGTTTTGACAAAGGGGCCGGTCATCTTAGTTGAGTATTGGCCGCAGCATTTTCAGCGTTTGCCACCAGTGATGCATCCATAAACCCGGAATGGCCCACTGCAGTATTCGCTAACTTCACACTGGGTATAGTTACAAAGGTCCTTACCCATCCACCCTTACACCCACCACATAAAATTTAGCCCTTAATCTCCTATTCCAACAATGGCTAGTATCCACCAGGTTGTGGATCAATGAATTAAATTAGAAGCCACTGCAAAGCTTATCATGCCTTCCAGAACAAAGCTAGTCACTTTATGAAAATCATGACACCTCTTTTATGCTGCTTTTTGCTACTAGTTGCAATGCAAACAGTTATTAGACTGCACCAATTTAGAGCTAATCTGACGAGGTTGGCCTGGATAGAAAGAAGTCATTGAGCTAGAGAAGATTAAGCCTTATTTTTGATCCTTTGGGCGTAATTTGTCCTCGATTCTTGCATTAGGGTACAGGGCAACACAAAGTTAGCTGTACCCGATTCATTGTCAACTTTCAATTTATCAGTGGGTAGGGTCTTATTCGTTTAGCCAAATAATCTATAGTGAAGTGATTGGTTATCTTGGGTGCATAACAGCAAGACCTCAAGCAATGACAAAATTTGTGATTTTAAAGTAATCAACACCACCGGTTGTGTGCGTGCGATCACATTAAGCCGCCCAGTTTACTGCAAAATATTAACTACAAGTTACATGTTGTATGTGACGTTGCTTACATATTACTCAACTCCACCCATTTTCATCCCAGCAAATCTTTTTATTCATTTTTACCGCTTGATTAACCCATAAAAATATGCCACGGACATCTGTTTTTGTAGCTGCACATAAAATATCTCCAAGGACAACGCGCACGCCTATTTTGATGCTGATGGAGTTGCTAAAGAATCTGTTGGCCCAAGGAAGGGAATCGTCACAACAGGGAGTTTCAGCAGTTTGCAAGTATTTCACTTTAGCACCATAGCCCCTTGTTGTGCTAAACTATTGCCAGGTGAGGGAGGAATGCGATTGATTTTGAGATATTACATTTCACTTTTTAAAGTTTACCTCTTAATTCCAACTAAGGTTACCTTCCCTGAAAAATTAGCAGCGTTCGATTTGATTCTACTCAACGGCATACAAGTGAACTCCATCAAGGAAAGTCCAGAGGTTGCTCAGACACAATTGCAAATTCTACACATCTCCATGTTCCTGCGATCTGTCCATCTCTAGCCGTAAATGTTATCACTTTTCTCTCCTTGGTATGGGGTAAAGCCATTGCAGTCCTCCTGCATGTGGAGTTTGTTATCTTTTCACGTTAGGTCGTATCCCATCACCCAAATACAGAGAAGTTAATTTGCACGTCTATAATCTCAGCGCAATGTCCTAATCAAAATTATCCTTGCTCCAGGCAACACAAAGGCACATGTGGCTACCTTAAATTTTTGCCGCCAACGTAAAAATCGTACCATTTCACCGACGCAAATGTTTTTTTTTCCACCAGATCGAGACCACCAATATTGCCTTGACGAATGTGAATAGCAGATTAAGGCTACAGTATAAAGACCAAATCAGAAGTCTGTTAGGTAGAATTAGTGCCTGAAAACATCGATATATTTCAATCTCGCGGGAGGGAGGCATCCGTACTGGACACAAGGTTGACATCGGCAAATCATTGAACTAGCCTTTACACTTCATCATAATTTACTGATAACTTATAGATGTTGAGTTTAGTTTATGCCTGACCAAAAGTGGCAAAATTCAGGCTTCTTTCAAAGGCACGAGTTTTGTGCTTAATTAGCATGATGCAAGTAAAGGGATGTACTCACAATGCAGTAGCCAGATTTAATAATGGATAAATTGATCTTAGCGAGCTTGGCCCTTCCAAAAACAAATGATTGTTTCATAGACTTACCAAATCAAGGACTGCATAACCGGGTTCAGCTATGCATGTCATGGAGTGCGACCTTGCGATTCGCTACGCTGCCCCACATTTAATCCCCCTGACCTCAGAAAGTCGCAGCCCAATAACCACGGCAGTCACGTCAACTTACAAAAACGTGATGCAATTAAACGATTTTAAATAAAAACACAGCTGCGCGACAGGACTCAAATCCAGCTAACCCATGTAGGCGCCTGGTGCATATCATGGGACATCCAGATGGGTCTCTAGCCGAAGTTGCACATCTACTTGCATTTAATGTTGCAAAATTAAGGCGGATTGTCATCAACTCTAGATTCAAGTTTAATCCCGTCGTAGTTAATGCCACAATGTACTCAAAAACATTAGCAAACCTGAGGTACAAGGCGAATCTCATTTAAGGGCCCTAAGTTTTGTTAAATAGTAATCAATCTTGCAGTATTAGTTTCCACGCCGGTGTTCTGGCCAGGAAAGACACCTCCTATACCAAACAAACCCTTTGTGTACGTGATTAACACTGGCTCGATATGTGTCGTGTGAACCCTTGTAATGGCTCTTCGGAGTAGGAACAGTTGTGAAGCAGATGTTCATCATCTTATATTGGGCAACCAATATAAGCAGCCAAATCGACTTAAAACCATGCCTTACTAATCAAATTTTTACAAAAGACGTTTTGAGTCTCGCTTGAATGTAAAGATGCGTACGTGAACGCAAAACCAGGATGTCATTTAATATCATCTGATGTGGCTCCTTTGATTCTCAATGAATGTGACCTTAACTTATCCGAGAGTGGTGAAGAAGGACGCCAATTTTATTCAATTCCATTCAGTTCAAATTTTTTTATTCCAAACCCTAGCAGCACGATTATTCCTGGGCTGGTCGGCTATGTTGGCAGCAGTTCTGCGGAGTACAGTGAGTTCGCAAGGAATCTGAACAAATGTCATTCTGCCAACCTAAGGAGGCACAGTGTTTTATTGAGTCCACTAGATTAGATGCTTAAAATGCACTTAATTTTAGTTGACCAGGGAGATTTGAACCTAAAGAGATCCCTTAATTTTTCAGGTTTAAAGTTGACATCAGCCGTCGCCGTGGCATTCTTAGATGTAGGTGGTCGTCAAGTCAATTTAGACACCACTGATCAGTGTTGCGGGTAGTACAGCAGTACTTGTATCCATGTTACAGCTTATGACAAACTAATGAAGCTTTCAACTGATACCCGCAGGCATTCGCCAGTCTCTGTTGGAAGCCATCCTGCCTGCTACAGTGATATGAAGCTAAACCACCCAGTAATAAGACACTTGAATAATATCAAGCCTAGCATTGCCAGTTTGACATCTTCTATTGTTGACTTCACACTTAGCTTTTTCTAGCTCATAGCCTTGCCAATCGTTTCCACTGCCATTCAGCTATCGCTCTTGCCTTTTTGTCATTGACACTTGGTCTGCAAAAAATCTGTCCTTACTTCTCGCAGTCCGAAGCTTTCTGAGTAGTGAGTAGTAGTGACAGTGGTAAGTAGTAAGTAGTCGTAAGCACTCATAGTGGTAAACATAAATGCACTCAAGTTCAAGCAGGGCACTTATCTCCTTTGGGATAGATGCATCCACTGACTTTCATCGTCAAAGCTTCCACTGAGCCAAAGCACTGCAATCTGACATGCATACCTATAGTCCTGTAGGTCAGAAGCACCAACCAAGAGCTGTTGCACGAATATAAGTGTGAGCACTCTCTTCCATCCTCCAATCTTTGGTTAATCAAGTTTGGCCAGCAGCCACGCAGATTGTAGGACACCCTTAACTCTAAAACCAGAGGATGTTATTTAAAACTCTTGCGCCCTCTTAGTCCGCCACCTGAGCACCATGATCAATCCTTTGCGAGCCGATCCAACTGTCATGTGCATGCCATAGCAAAGTAGCTCCAGTCTCGTTGATAGGTAGTGTAGTAAAAAGAACAATTTATCAGTCAATTTCCAAATCGCTATAAACGCTTGTCGGTGTGAACCGAAAATCGACCCAACTATAAGGCATTCCTTGACGCATCCCGCTAATTTTTATCGAACTCTGCATCTATAGTTGTTAAAAAATCATACCACCTACTAATCGAAACAGGGGCCAATACGACACAAAACTGCCTTTACTTGATATGAGATACTAAGGGAACACATGATGCATTGGATTACACGCTCTGCCTAGGAGATCTGTGCATCCACCAAAGTGGGGGCCTTAATGCCAGCATCGGGACTGTTCCTCAGCTTCCACGGCACACCTTTGTAAGTGGCTATTTGCGCACCATCCACGCGCATGTCAGACATCACTTGCTCCCACACTTTCTTTTTAGGATGAAGTTGAGCACTTGGTTCGCCTAAAAGGGAGACGTGAAGGAAGTGAGGTAAGTTGAGCTACTTAAGTAAAGCGAAATTCTTACGCATGAGTGTCATTATCGCTCATCATTTTGGAAAAGAAATCATGGCTCAAAATCCATTAAAAGTTACAAAGTGTAATGCTGCAGTGAAGGGCGGTGACATCACCATTCTATCGTTTAACGCTTCGGAGAGGTAGATGTTTTACTTAGTTACGGGAACTCTAGAAGTCTATGCTACAGTGGATGTCTGCAGCATCAACGAACTCACCAGAAGCTTTCTTCGTCCTGCCTGATTTCCGGATGCTCTAGAATGCTTGGAAATTCGCACTCTCTTTAAGTTGTCCTGATTAGCCAATATCGCATACAAATGAACTTAATTCGCCAATATTTACCGACACCAGCGCTAATACGCATACGACAGGTATACGAGGATGGGTGGAACACCTCAAGTTTCTACCAGTCAGTAGTAGGAGCTCGCCTTTAAATTATGCTTGCTAATTACTCACCTATGTTGCGTGGAGGCATTTCATAGTTTTGTTTGGAAATACGGCAAAAACTGGTCCCAAACACATGCGCAAATATTTGGTGGCAAATTCTGTAGACCTCTAATTCTTTACAAAACGAAACGTTTAAAAATCTAGATTCCGAACAATTAGGAAACAAAAATAGAAATAAGTAGGGGTTACGAAACGCACACAGCAACCACCGATAGCTCTTTCCGTAGACATGCAGCGATTCCGCGAGTCCTAGAAGATAGCCGAACGTGACGCAGCCATATAGCTCATCCTTTACCATTAATTCCTAAAGCATTCAATTCTTTATAGCCCAAAAAGACCAAAACTCTTATAGAATTAATGTTTTATCACCCCGCTTGCGCAAACAGCCCCTAAGATCTTCAATGAACTCACTGTAATTTATGCCCACCAGTCGAGGAAGGACCTAAATGTCCTTTTTAAGCCTCACAAGGTTTCAAGACTCCTTAAAAACCTGAGCTGTCAGTTAAACACAAATGCTGATGCAACCTCAGGATCGGAAAGTCATTGGAAATTCAATACCATTCTAATGGCTTCCAGCAGACTTTCCTAGTTCGATGGATGTGACGACAGCAATATACAGCATCCCTCCAAAGCCCGAGACTCTATAATAGAATGTAGATATCAACTTATCAGTGTGGCCCTCTACGTAAACTCTGTCACCCAGCACTGGTTCTGTCACACTCTCAATAACTAGGGGTTCCACTCTATCATTGGCGTCAGCGGCGCATATCAGCATACCCTGCGACTCGATGCCACGCATCTTGACAGGTTTGAGATTGCACACAAAGATGCCTATTAATCCTTGCATTTTCTCAATGGGCACGTGTGGCACAAGACCGCTGACCACGGTGCGGAGTTCGCCTTCCCCTAGATTCACCTAGGAGGAGTAAAGAAACGAATTCGCCATACAGGAGCCAAAACTAGGAGAAAAGTCATTGCAGAGTGCATAGGGTGTTTAATAGATATAGTTAGCAATGGAAAGCGACGGCAACGGCTGCATAAATTTGACGGATTTTTGAAGGTAGAGTTTCCTAAAAGATAAAACCCATAAGATAAAGCAGGGCTCTTTCTGAGACCTTACCTCTGCTACTAAATAATCAGGCAGCCATGCAGCTAGATTAGTATTCTTTTTTTAATTGGCTTGTTACTTGTATCCTGTACAAGAACTTGGCGAGTAAAAACCATTTGATCCAGTTCGTAAATTTTCTGATGTTCCAGTATACGAACCAATCAGCCAAGAATCTGGTTAGCGTTTCCTTCATTACCTTCTTGGAGCAAATAAGTGTCTTGCAAATTGCTAGGGTTGGTTCAAGCTGCTGTCACTTCAAAATAAACCAGATCCTAATGCCGCAGACTTAGACAACCCACACGATTTGAATTTTTCTTTGGAAAAAGGTAGATTATACTAAATCATCGTACAGAGCGAGCTAAAGCATTTAAAAATCATCTTCTAAAAAGATCAAGGATATAAGGAGGATGAGCACTTGCATTTAGCACGGGCTGCTATTTGTCACAAATTTCATTTTTTTAATTTCGGTCCTCGGATTTAAAGAGGGCTGATGCCTATCCATTTTAAGAATTAAACCATTTTGATTCACTTTTGGTGATTCTGAGATTCCTAGCCACGAAGGCATATGAAATCTGCAGCCAGTTGCCGCAAAATTTTTACCTAATTGATAACTTTTGTTGGGAACTGCAAAGCTTTAAACATCGAAGGATCAGACTATCAAAATCACCTCTGAGTCCTCTATTGTTTTGCCGATTCAGGACACTAACCAAAGTTCTTTAAAATAGTTGATGATAAACCACAACATCTACTAGACCATCCATTATGCCTTTGCCTGGGAGGGTCAGTGAAAGTTTCAACAAGGTTTAAGAATTGCCACAAAGTGTCTAGCCTGCGAAACCTTCCAGCACAAATCATCAAAACGAGTTTATTCCGTAATTCATACTGCTTTGGTAGCGCCAAAGATCGTCCATAGTTTTCAATTAGCGCTCAGTCCGCAAAAAGACCTGCGTTTCTAGGCCTAAATTTGTTTGACAACTCAGAACACAAGTATATTTGCAAGAAATCAAATTTGCAGGAAGAGCAGGACCAAAGTCGCGCCACAAGGTTAGTTAAAGTTTAGGGCGGTCCTTGAAAATACTGAAATGTAGGCATTTTAAATGTTAGGCGTTTACGCAGAAAAACAAGCTTACAGTCAAATAACAGCCACCTTTCATGTCAAAACCAGGGTTGTAAAGGATAAAATAAGTTGGGTCGAGTTAAACTGGTTTCTAAATGTTCAAAGACGTTTTACAGATATGATTCGGAGGTAAGAGACATTCAGCACCTTAAATATTCCTACAAGAAGTATGAGCAAGCCTCACGCTTTGTTCATGCTGCCGCCATGGTGACAGGATGCCTAGACGAAAAGCAATTGCGGCTATCCTTCTCTACATAGAGTGAGTCTGCGTCAGGATGGTGCTTCACCTCCACGATTTTGCCCACTCGCATGTCGACGCGACTGATGTCAATGGACGGATCCTTGTCCTTTTGTCCATCCTTTGGTGGAGGCTTTGATTTAGCACCACGATAGCAGTGCTTCTTATCTGAGTTACAAGAGCAGTAAAGTTTACTATCAACTCCGTTAATTGGCATATGAAGTGAAACGTGACACAATACTAATGATATACAGCAAATGAATTAATAAGTTAATAACTCCAAGAGACTTTTGCGTCTAAAAGATGAAGAGAGGCAGCTACAAGTATATGGATCAAAATAACGGTAAAAGCGCTTGACCGAATCCTCATCGTGGAAAGTGGAAGAACATAAGGCAATGTATGGCCACATTACTGATCAATGTGCATCGCATATGTCATCGTCCATTTTGGACCCAAACGAAAAGAATCTATTGGAAAATAAAAGGAGTGCTTTTAAAATACAAAGTATGCTTAGTTCAGCAGCCATTAACTATATTTAAATGGGGTGAAGCTGGTTGCCAACGGTTTTGGGTTTATCAAACCGAATCTCTATAATTGGTGCAGATGCAAGACCATGCAGTGATGGCGATGAAAACGCCTCGTTGATGCCAAATTTCCTTTTGTCACCTAGCGGTACGCTCTGCTTATCAAAGTATCTTCCTCATCTATAATACCAGGAGGGACCAACCCCTGAATTCGTAATGAATGCACGACCTCATCATGTAGTATGCGACTGGATATGCGCGCTTAGGATGCATCCTATCACTTAGATAGCGATTAAGAAAAACAATTTTTGTGACAAATATGCATCAAGCATTTCCACTTTGCATCGAAAAATAGCAAATATGACCGATTATTCCTATAAAACTACATAATTCTGCCCTGGCCGGGTAGCGAGGACATTATGCTGGTAAAATCTATAGAAAGTATAACCTGACTAAACCAATAGTGAAACCAAGAACAGTTAATTTCAACACTGGATTAATGTAACTATATCACAGAACACGCACTTCAAAAAGGAAATGCAGTACAAACAAAATGTCGTAATAAGAGAAACTAAACTCCCCAAAGCGAGGGAGTCGAACACTTCAGTAACGAGATTACCATAGAAACCAAAGGGGAAAAACGCACCAGGCTTGTTTCTTGGACGATTAAATGGAAGCGGAACAGTAGATTTCGCGTTTTTGGTAGGATTTTGAAGTGTAGAAGGGAAGGGTTGATTGTCTACGAGGGTCCTGTTAAAAGTCGAATAGGACGAAACTTACAACCAGCCATAATTTCCAGATAATTCAATTTTTCCTTGAGGGCATCGATTTCTCGTTTGAGCTGAGCATTGCTTTCGGCGTACACCATCTCAGCGTGCTTAATTGCACTCTCATCACAATTGGCAAGAAGAGAGATCTTATCCCCGACAATCTCAGCAATTTCCTCGGAGGTCATTTTCATTAATATGAGGGCTGCGATTGGTAAAAACGAATGTCAGGATCTTTGAAAGTTAACTTTACAGTAGAACTATATAGCAGATTGGAAAAAAAGGCACCAAAAACAAGTTAGTGATTCCATTTTTGTGAATTTAACAGTTCTTCCTAGAACTGCATTCGGGGCAATATCGATCAAGCAACAATGACATTTCCGCATCAATGGTGATAAAAATGTAGTGTCTTCCAAAATGTGATCCTATTTTCCAAAATATTTGCCATCTAACTAAATCTATCAACTGGGCTAGCAGTTAAAAATGAAGCAGGTGTCCAGTTCCATGGGGGGCAGAGCAACAGCAGTCTACACGCTTGCTCCCTAATGCAAATGCTAAATGAGGTCATGCTTACAACAGCCTTGCTAAACAATTTTAGTTTTAAACAATTTTTTAAATTGTTCTTTGTATATTATAATTTTACATACGAGTTTTGATTTTGTCAATTTCCTTTGTCAGAAAATGCGGTTTACTTATCTTAAAATCGTTTTTAGGTCCTTATTTTGTCCCACTTTTTGCTTAAGCTGTTTTGAGAGTCTACAAATACATTAGATTACTAATAGCAGGAACTGTGTTCTTGCACAAATTGCTTTTCTTAATTCTTAATTTGTGTTTGTTCTCCTTTTGCATTTACAATATCGTTGAATATTTCGTTTGTCAGCCAGTCACTTTGTCAAGACCGTAAGGAAACTGCCCCATTCAATAAGCATATTGCTAAGGGATTTAGCAAAATATATCACTAGCTTAAGTTATTTTTCTACGTTGGAATATTTTTCGTCATTCTGTAGGAAGCTTGTAGCCTGGGCCAGCTTTGAAATGACTCACCCTGCACATCTGTGATCATCAAACCAATCCATCACACCCCTTTTCAAGATAGCGCGTTGAGAAAATTTAAGCGCTAGCAATGCATCGAAGTGAGCCTCTAAAGCCTTTCAACAAACTCCTTAATTACGTTGGTGTCGATGTGTTGCGGTGTTATTCTATTCTTTACGAAATGCACTTTCTTTCCAACTTACTTGGTACATTTATGCCTGCTTAGCCCTTCTAATAACCGCATGCATACATAAGGTCATCATCGTATGGTGTTGTTTGATCATCATTCTCTACCTTCTAGGCTCTTAGGACGGCAGAATCAACATAGTCTAACAAAAGCTTGTCTTCCGTTTCTGCAACCAGCTATCTAAACTAGACCGCAACAACCGAAGCCTTAGTTTTACGCTTTCTCCGCCCATCAAGCCTTTAATTCGCGTAAATGCTAATATACTGAAGCCTTTTAACAAGTAAAACTTAAGGAGTGTTAAACAAATCTCTGCTTGAGCTGACTTTCAATCTCGGCACAATTCAGGTGGTGAAGTTATGTGAAGGCACTTGCTCTCATCAAAATCAAAATTGGTGTTAATAGCTAAGTAGAAGCATGAAAAAAGTATGTGGTTTTCTCCTTACCTTACTGACAGATAAATCTGGCCTTGATAAATGCAATGCATAAAGCTTAACCGTTTAAAGCTAAAAATTGTGATGCGTTTGACTCCATTCAAACAGGGTTTATTGAGCCAATATCAAAGACAAGGAGCTATGGGGACTTACAGCTGCATATTGATGCTGTGCTTCCGTTTTTGATTCAATGGGTTAAAGTAAACTGCCTTTTATACCACTGAGTTCTGTCCAGCTTTCCTAAACGACTCAGCAAAGTGTGCTGATAAAATAGCAGGGTGAGAAGTAGGAAGAATGGAAGCAGCTGGTCGTATTCCTTTGGTTCGTTATCATGCCTTTCTGCCTCTAAATAAAGCCACCTTCTGCAAATGGCTTAACCTAAAGGAACATCGACTCCTTTAGCAAGTCATTGATGGCTGAATGCCACTTCATTTAATGCGCTAGCAGCCGAGTGGAACTTTGATCCGAGGTTTGGTTACGGTAAAATGCAAGCGCAACTGAATGGAAAAGATGATAGGATGTAACAAGGAGCGAATAAATAAAGTAAGGTGGAGAAGACCGGCAATCAGGATCTTTCCATCATCGGCTTCCACGCCTGTATTTACTCGATCTGGCGTAGCACAGCCTCAATGGTAAGACAGAAATCAGCGATCTATTCTTAATGTAGTCATCTGCATCCTCTGTCCCAATTATTTTAGCTCATCGCAGACTCTTGTTATTTGGTCTTTTCTCCCGTTGTACAATTGAGAATAACGATATGCCCGTTAGTGCTTTAAACTGCAGACGACCACCTACTTACCATTTTGCCTATGTTCGGTCTTTGTTGATTCATTTGTCTGTATGCTCGGATTTTCGCGGAAACTGGCAAAGACTTTGCAGTAAGTGCGCATTCGTGCATAGCATAGCACAAATGCATTTGCCTTTCTCATTACACAGGTTTATATTTTGCAGTTCTGAGGGTTGAATAAATAGCACATTAAAAAGTGGTTGCGAAGAGATAATTTTTCATTGTCGAAGTAAACCTCGTGTAGTTGTACGTCTGCATAAACAACTTTAATCTGCATGTCCAATTATGTCATTTTTCTCTTTAATATTCTTTGACTACCTGATATTCAGCTTCACCCTAAGTCAGAGTAAAACTTGCTGCTAAGCTAATTGTTTCATTGGTTAACAAATCTACTTAGTCATTACTTTGACTTCAGTTAATTTATTGGCATTTATTTCACATCACATTTTTGATGTCACCTCTCGGATTTTGTTTTATTGTCCAGCCGTCCCCAATCCAAAGTGTTGTATCGAAAACAGAGCGAATGCGTAAAAGAAAAGTAGTACAAAATGTAAAAAACGGCCCATCCAGAAAGGAAGAAGGACTAGAAAAGAAAGTGTGGACAATAAAATCTTCAACAGAAATGAAGTTGAAGTGACCTGAACCACCACTGGATTCAAGTCAGTATGTATCGGTCAAATCGTAATTAGAAAGCCATTAAAGCAGGAAGAAGTGCATCTAAGAAGATAGTTAGCCAGCTAGCCAATTAGCTAGGACATTTGACATTTCCTGGTTATCCAAACATGCAGGTAGACGCTTAACCGTACAGTGTTAGATCCAGCCAGTTAGGACTTTAGCCAATCGGCAAGTCTGTGTGGCAGGCAAATAACTAGGCGCCTACGCAGCCAGGTATGAAAACCGGCTAGTCCAGAGGGCCAGGCAATCGTGTAGGCAGTGAAGATGGACACAGTAGGGTGCAGATTGAGAGCAATTGTTGCAGGAATAATAGGGGTTATATAAGAATGATGCAGCGTCATCTCTCTCCAGCCTCCGCATTATGCCATCAGCCAAATTTTTTTTCTGTCTGCTAAATATATGTATCATGCCTCAGCATTATGTGCTTAATTGTCTTCAAGGAAGCCTCGGCCGGTACTGTTATACGTGCTGTGCGCCAACAAATATTAAGAGCAGTTCTAACCTTCTTCTGTCTTAAGGCACCGAAGGTGTCATGCAAAAAGCTAGCCTTATATTATCCCGCTTATCTGCCACTGCTTGAGCGTGCGCAAAATCCTTCCTTCATAAAGGCAACACATAGAGGTAGCTGGTGGGCCAAGAATGAGGAAGGGCTGCATGACCCAAAGTCCTGGGCTTAATTACTACACCATGAAGCCACGCTGTCAGTGAAACACTAAAGATGCGAGTCCACTCTAATCCTATGGAAAGACAAGCGGCTGAAGATAGCAAAGTACAGGAAGGAGAGGTAAAAGAGGGATGTAATCATACCTCTGGGGAGCTCTAATTCTCAACCAGCGCATTATGACCACACCCCCCATATCCTTTAAGTAATCTACAGGAGGATCCCACACAACCGCTACCACCTCGCTACCGTCTACCACTAATCACTTGCTCAACTCAATCATGTTAAATTCATCCGCATCATTCTCAAGCGCTCTTGATAATGCTGCCTTTACACTTCTACCTTGTAGCCGCAACCGCTAGCGTCATTCAATCGAATGCAACTACAAAAAACCCCCAGGAAGGAAACAAATATGGTGCATCAAAACGCCTCCGTTAAGTGGCGTGGTGCTAGACTGCATCAGTTGAGTCGACACGTTGAACATGTGGAAAAGCATACTTGCACCGAGTGAGTGGAGGGGAGCGGACATGACATGTCATGCAATGAGGAGTAGAACGGTGTGCTAGCAGTCAAAGCAATGGATCGATGAAACCGGAAAGGCGGAGGCTGTGAGAGATAGAGCTGTTGTAGCGCAATACTTAGCGCGTCTGAATTATACTCAGAATATTGCGAATTCGAGTCTCTTCTACAGCTATGGTAGCATAGCTAATGCCTTCCTTTCTTCGCCTCTTAATGCTTTGTGCATGGTTAGGATTTTCACTGCTTGGAAACCATCTCATATTCAATTAATCCATTCCTGTCAACCACGATTAAGCAATTTTATAGCAAACAAATCTTGTTCCTACTTGCCGCAACAATTCGCTGCACTCGCATGCCAGCCTCTCCTACCTCGCCTTCCTGTCGCCCGCCTCTTACTTTCTTCCCCATTTGATGGCACGGAGTAGACAGGCAAATTGCAATTGCAACGCGTTTCGTACGCGGCGCAGCAGAGTAGAAGGGTAAGGTAGGGGGAATGAAGTGCACTGATCCTGACGTGATTTGAACACACATCTAGAGACAGACGCTCTACAATCACACCACTAAGTTGTCAACGTGGTCTTCGTGCCACCTTGTCAGCACCATCACTAATCAGCGCCAATGCCTGGTGTATCTACCCCTCCCTTGCAGCAGCAACTGCTGTAGAAGACGGTAATGTATGTGGATAGGTATGAGTGATGGAGTAGTGACACTACTGCCGCATTCACCTATGCAGGTGTGCAGATTGGAAGGAGAGGAAAGTGAGTGGGTGGGATGGGTCAGGATGGTAGGAACCTCGCCTCTCACGCATGGTGTCCTATTTGATTCGTCATTATTAATAGGTCGGACATATAAGCAAAATTTCCTTACACGGCTGGCTTTTGCCAAATTGCTTTTATTTTTATTAAGACGAATTAGTTTCGACCAAAAGTTTATTTCCCAGAGGAGAAGTTTTGGGTATTCGGATCCAATAAAGCGCTCTGGTTGAATGAATGTTGTTTAAGCTGTCTTTACGACACACCTTAACAGCAATTGTGGCCGCAGAAACACATTGATCAAGCGGTAAATATGCATCTTTAACTTTTATTAACCTACTTTGGACCGCAAGACTTCGATGCGGATGGATTGTAGCAGAACAAACCACCAATTTATTTCCGCTCAAGTATTGTAACAAAGAAAATCATTCGCGTAAAACATACCAGAATTTGCATTGCGGTTCACGAGATTCCAAGTGCCAATACGCCAAACTTTAGATTTCTCGTTTTTGTAGGCAACCAACATTCCGAGAATAGAGATCGACAAGGAAAGCACACTGAGGACAAGGATGAAGACGTCAAGGAAAGCGTATGAATTTTAGGGTCCGAGGAGCGGAAAGAGGTCCAGCTCAAAGGTCCATAACCTTGATTTGACAACGTCAAGGAAAGCGAGCACTCATGCAGTACCCATTTCCGTACTATTTTGTGCCTGAAGGAAAGCGTGTGCTTAACGACCAAACAATTTCTCGTTTTCCCCTAACCCTCTCTGTTCAGCACAAGAATTTACTTTAGCCTCCTCACTCAAATACACCTTCAAAGAGGTGAGCTAATTCTGAAGGTCCAGAAGAGTGCCTAGCTACAGCTTCAACTTTGTCGACAAATCGGGCACATGTTGGGTGGTTGCATTAAGTAGTATCTACAAATGGGATGAACGCATTGGTGGTTCCGGATAAAGTAGGAGGCTGAATCTAAGTTGACTAGATCAGTTGCAGTTGCTCAGATATAGAATATGCCACTAAACTTGAGTCGCGTAACCACCACCGATCCCAAGCTGGAATGCCCTGCCTGACGATTTTATCATGTCTAACTGCAGATGAAGCGGCGAGAGCCGAGAATTTGTCGTTGGCACATCGGCGATTTTCGACATGTCGCTGACTGTAGTTCAAGTGGCGAGAGCCGAAAATAGGCCTAAATTCAACAAGAAAGTAAACGTTTCTAAGAATTTCACCGTCACGTACCAACATTAATTGCTGATTGCGCTTCTCTTTCTTACGCAAGGTTGCCTTAATTCATATCGTCCATCACCATACAGATCCGTACTCATGTTTTGGTCCTCCTCATTGGCTCTTACGAAGTCGACATTTGCTCTGGGTCTACAAAATACAACTCGAGATCCATTGTTATAACTCATAAATAAGCATAAGTGGGCAACCTTATCCACCTGCAGAACCATTCGGTCACTCAACCG
This sequence comes from Taenia hydatigena, assembly GCA_036345935.2. NCBI lineage: Eukaryota > Metazoa > Platyhelminthes > Cestoda > Cyclophyllidea > Taeniidae > Taenia > Taenia hydatigena. The sequence goes on from JADWOT020000118.1 coordinate 45,843, forward strand.
GTCACCATACCCGCAGATTCACGTGGTGCCCTACATTGTGTATTCACACCCGTTAACAATCCGGATGACTTAGGATGCGGATGGACGTGGAGTGTGTGGAGGCTACAGGTAGCGAGGATGTCCTTGTGTCCATTTCGGCGTCATTTGCATAAAGAGGAATGCAGAGGAGCCGAAAGGTGTGAGGTAAGGTTTAATGTAAAGGCACAAAAAGTGGGGCATTGGCGATGCTGGACAAGGAAAACTGGAAACCTTTTCGTTGGAAAACGAAAAATTGGTAAGATGTAAGTGCGAATGAAGTGAGAAAGCATGCATCGGTGGTCAGGAAATGCAGAATAGAAGTGTGACATTTTGGCGAAAGCGCTGGTCGTCTTAGTTGCATGTTGGCCTTACCGTTTTCAGCATTTGCCACCAGTGATGCATCCGTAACTCTAAAACGGCCCAATGAGGCATTCGCTAGCTTCACACTGCGTATAATCACAAAAGTCCTTGTCCATCCCACCCTTACATCTACCACTTTAGTCGCAGTTTTCAGCATGGCAACAAGGGCTCCAGCCACTCAATGCCTCTTGGACTTTCTTCCGGGGATAGATGGAGTTTTCAAAATAATGGCACAGTGACTGGGAACATGTGTAGCTGCAGAATGCATTCTGACAGCCGAAGCCAGTATTTGTGCCAGAGCGACATAAGATAATAACAGGACTGAAATGTTGACTGCTTTGGGTAACAAAAGCCACCGACTACGAGACAGATGCACGTAATGGCAGAAGTCGTCCCTAAACACATCGCAGTAATGCGATACTCGAAGACTTGGGTATACTCCTCCATAGAACTTCATGGCCAGGCCAAACCTCACGGACCCCGGTTTATCTGTTTGTCAACCACAATACCCTCGTGTTTGATCGTGTTATCTTTATAACATGCGCATTCTGAAGACGTTACTTTTAATGCCAATCGCAATTTATGGTTTATAATGTGTAATGAACAATAAATATGGGTTACGCTGATCTCACATGCGGGCCGCATTATCAATAACTACGTATTTGCAATGCTTTGTCTCATTATCTTATTAAATGTTTTCGTTATCAATGCTTTGTAGCCCCCACGCAATCGGATTGCCAACTCAACTTTAATTTTCACAGTTCAGTCTATTCTTACCTGAGGATGGCAACCTTTATCCAATGAAAATGCGAAGTTAAGCGACCTCGTAAGTAATTGCATCTCGACAAGCGTCATGAATGCGATTCCAAAATCGATGGTATAATATGATATGTAATGGTAAAACCAAATGTTCGTCCACGGCCTTCCGGGTTAATGCTATTTATAAGTCTTCGATTTTTCGTATCAAATTATGTATAACTTGTCGTTGTCTTTTTGCGCCGACAAGGACATGCGATCCATTAATAGCTACTGATTCGCTATTTACATTTCACGAAATCGATCGATGGCATCAGAGATCTAGTGTACTATAGAATGGTGCTGACTAACTAACACACCGGATGAGGCTGTAGCATTAAGTTAAACTAAACCACTCCCACATTAAATAGAAGTTCAAAGCAGATTCGTCTGAACAAGAGTTTTATGTAAGACATACAAGTCAAATGGAAATAAGGATGCAGTCCTAGATAAAGGTAGCGAACAGAAGTAGCTCAACATCCCGTTTGAATAAAACTAAGGCACAGCAGCTCTGTAAATGAGCAAGGTCTGTCTTACAGAACTGAGGAAACATTTTTATTCAAGTATTTGCTCTTCCTGCGTTCTTTGACAAGCTTCAATCAACGATGATTAACTAGTCACTGAAATTTGCATAGGGAATAAATTAAGCACAGACTTTTGTCAAAACAATTTGTTGTGCAAAGATTAATCTATCAATCAGTTAAATATAATCGTAAGATTTTAGTCAGAATGCTTACTAATGAAGTTTCATAATTGCCATCGAAGCGCCCACCTCTTACCTCTTTCCCTCTTCCACCCATTTACCCTTCCTGCCAATCCCACATGACTACGCCGCTATCCACACCATACATTTTTTTTTGTTTTTTTCCCCCTTTCTCTTATTCTCACCACCTCATGTCACCTTCAATTCCTCCTCATTGATCCTGAATCAATCCAAATACACAATGCAAGACGCAGTTGTTCGTGCACTTGCTAATGCATTGCAGAGGGCAACATTCTAGCAAGCACCAATGTCAATGCACCCGTGTACCTTTCGACGATTACAGCGACACCACCGCGACAACTGAATCCGATGCCGCTATCAACGCCACCACCACTTCCATTAACGTTACCAAGCGCAATGCATTTGCATTCACAACACATTCTGCGCATTTTGGCTCCACGAAGAGCAGCTCAACAAAATGTAAATAATAATGCATGGGTTAAACCTTATATCATACAGCATGCAACTAATTGGGGCATGTGCTATGAATTTTGCAGCGCTCATGCTTGCTTATTAGCTGTATCCTTTGTACAAATGCGTAAATAAATTTTATGCATTTGTGCAAAATTTTATGAGCTGAAGACCTCGAAGCCCAAAGCCACCATTCATAGCATTCGACAAGTCTCGCTAATTGTGGAAACTCAAGATCCCTGCATGACTATTTACGCAAGACATAAACAAAACATGTGTTAATTTAATAAATAAGCATATCTCAAACACAGCTTTCCACACCAAACCCTATCTAGAATGTCCATCCTAATTGGTCTGCCATGAGCGAGCATTCAACGAGTGAGAGAGTGAATAGGAACTAAAATTTAGGTGCATCTCACCTAAAATAGGCACCATAATGAGAAGTAGATGTGTTATTATCAATATTTTCTTGAGGAATATGAGTAGCAGATTAGCGCCACAGTTTAAAGTTCAAATCAAAAGTCTTTGGGATAGAATTAATGTCTGAAAGCACCGATGCATTTCATTCTCGTGGGAAGAGTGTATCTGTACTAGGCACTTAAGATGGACATGAGTCTTTGCCTGCATGCGGCAAAACACTTGTAACAAAGCTCGGTAGCAATTCATTGAACTAACCCCTGAACTTTATCATAATTTACTGATATCTTACAGATGGTGAGTGTAGTTCATGACTAACCAAGTGTGGCGAGTTTTGGAATTCTTTTAAAGACACTAGTTTTTGCTTAATTAGCATGATACAAGTAAAGGGATGAACTCACAATGCAATAGCCAGATCTAATTATGGATGAACAGATTCAGCAAGCTTGGCCCTTCCAAGAACAAATGATTGTTTCCTGGACTTACCAAATCTGAGACCACACAACCGAGCTCATCTATGCATGTCATGGGGAGCGACCGTGCGATTTGCTACTCCGACTCACCTTTAATTCCTGAACTCAAAAAGTCACAACCCAGTAACCAGTGTAATCACGTCCATTTACATAAACATGATGCAGTTCCACAGCTGCTCGACAAGACTTAAACCTAGCCAGCCCATGTAGGTACCAGATACATATCATGGGACATCTAGATGGTTCCCTAGCTAAAATACCACATCTACTTGCATTTAATGAGGCGAATTTTAGGTGGAAGGCCATCAAGTCCGGTTTCAAGGTCAATTCCGTTGCAGTCAATGCTACAATATATTGAAAATTCATTAGCAAAGTTAGTGGTATAGGTTTGGTAAGAATACAAGACGAATCTCATTTAGAGGGCTTAAGTTTTGTTAAGTAACATTCTACCTTACATTATTACTTTTCCCACTGGTCTTCTGGTCGGGAAGACACATTCTATACCAAACAAACCCTTTGTATACGTGATTAACACTGGCTCGATATATGTCGTGCGAACCCTTGTAATGGCTCTTCGGAGTAGGAGCAGTTGTGGTGCAGGTGCAACGAGCGACCAATGTGAGCAGCCGAATCGACTTAAAGGCATGCCTTACTAATCAATTTTTTACGAAAGACGTTATGAGGCTTGCTCGAATGTAAAGATGCGGATGTGGACGCATAACCAGGATGTCATCTAGTATCATCTGATGTGGTTCCTTTAGTTCTCAATAAATAGGACCTTAACTTCACCAAGAGTTGTGACAAAGGGCACCAATTTCACTAGATTTCTTTTAGTTTAGATTTTTAATTTCAAGCCATAGCAGTGCGACCATTTCTGGGCCGGTCGGCTGTGTTAGTAGCAGTTCTGCGGAGCACAGTGAGTTCTCAGAGAATCTGAAAGAGTACTATTCTGCCAACCTAAAAAGGCACACTGTTTTGTCGCGATGCGTAAAATGCATTCCATTTTAATTGACTAAAGAGATTTAAAAAAAAGAAAACCCTTAATTTTTCAGGTTTAAAGTTGACATCAGCCGTCGCCGTGGCATTCTTAGATGTAGGTGGTCGTCAAGTCAATTTAGACACCGCTGATCAGTGTTGCGGGTAGTACAGCAGTACTTGTATCCATGTGACAGCTTATCACTAAATAATGGAGCTTTCAGTCAATACCCGCACTAATTCGCCAGTCTCTATTAGAAGTCTTCCTATCCGCTAAAGTGATGCGAAGCTAAACCACTCAGTAATAAGACACTTGAATAAAATCAAGCCTCGTAATGCCAGTTTGGCATCTTTTATTGCCGGCTTCACCCTTGGCGTTTCCTAGCTCATAGCCTTGCCAATCGTTCCCACTGCCATTCAGCAACCGCTCTTGACTTTTTGTCATTGACACTTAGTCTGCGAAAAATCTGTCTTAACCTTGCACAGAACCCGAAACTTCTTGAGCAGTAAGTGAGCATTAGTGGTAAGTAGTAAGTAGGAAGCAGTCGTAAGTATTCTTAGCAGCAATGAATGCTTCGAGTTCAAGCAGCACACATTGAACTAGGACACTTATGTACTTCCAAATAAAACTGAGGAAACCAAGGGATAGGCGCTTGGACAAATGTTTGCTTGGCATTAGTCCGTGAAATATAACCATAAATTATACTTTTCGGAATGCGGTCTGCAGGCCTTCATTGCTCCCTCGTCTATACTGTTTCAAAATCAGTTATGCCATTGACTTAAGGAAGCTATTTCTTAACACTGGTCACAACCTTCAGGAAAACCACTAATGGAAGTGAACAATAAAAATTGTGAGGAATTGGAGGACCATGAAAGCAGCATGGGACCCCAAATCTCTAACCTGGGTCAAGGATTCCACCACTTCCGGATGCACAGAATAGCTTTGAAAAGCAAAAAGAGCGTTCGACAAGTTAAAAACCAAAGATCGTATGCAGACTTGCTGACATCGGGATATTGTGTCAAATCTACACCGCACTACACAGCAATCATAGGTAAAGGAACCACAAGTCGTCAGTGAATAAGGCGGTTATCACTAGGTACAATTTTACTCGTCGAATTCTTTCAAAGCGCGGCCAGTCTCAAAATTTGACACATAGCGGCATCTCTGCTAGGAACCTTCGTGTCTAGCTACCAGTTCACAGAACGCACCTAATAGCTGTCCTTCGAATGCTGTGAGTCCATGTCTCGATCAAGATGTACACAATGAACATCTGCCAGCACTTACTGCCGGGTGTCTCAGATAATTTCGCCCTACACATTCTTTAAAGGATATAAGTGAACTAGAAGTAATCAGGGTTTTCCTTCCTTACCATGTTTGAAAATGAGCACATAAAACGCTCAAAACAATTAAAAACAGTGTTTGATCACCTCGCTTTATATATACTCCACCCAAATGAAAGAAGAGTATTCCAAGTGCATTGTATTTTCATTGCTCTTGAGTAAAGTGCCGCCAAGAGCATCATGACACCGCCTAATGCATATAATCTCATTGTCGTTCTTAAATGAAACACAAGAGTAAAACAGTGTAAAATGGCAATAAAATGTCTCAATGTTTCCACCTGGATTTCAAAAAGACAAATAGGCAAGCTATAAATTTTGCGGGGAATTTTTGCTGAGGTAAATAGTGCTTTGCATATCAAGTACTCTTTAGAATATGAGGAACAAATAAAGATTAAGAAAGCAGCTGATCACTCATAATTTGACCGTAATTGGTTAAAGTACATTAATATAAGATAATCGAAAGTCCCGCAATTCCGCTTTAGCTTTATAGGCTAGAATTAAACATAACGACAAATATTCCGGCTTTAATAGGTCTTTATTTTGATGCCAATTAGCATGGTAAAATAAAACTTATCTAGGACTTACAAAGTTCATCGTGCACATGATGTTTATTCCATAAAGCTGAACAGTTCTTGCTATACATCTATTAAGCAAAAGACGTGTAGAATAAGTGCAAGCACTGGGGTGAAGGAAACGAAAGTGCCATTTTAGAGACTTCCACGTCAGACAATCGTGAAAGCATTCTGTGCAGTAAAAGTGGATCCCATGAGAATTCGTAGTTTGATCTAAAACAGAAGACGGCAGAGTGGGTCAATATTTTGCTACTCGGATCAGAGCATCTGCAAACTCACTAATGTGGATTCCAAAAAAGTGAATCAGAAGCAATTCGAAGCTTTCAAATGGCAGACCGCACGCGGGGCATTCAGTGTGGTTTGCAGCTGCTATTGGGGTTTAATATGAAACCTTTCTTAATATCAACGAGCATGCGAATGCAATGAAGGAACGTTTACGACATTTATCTGCTTAACTCACATTTTTGATGCAGTAGAACCGTGCCAATAGTTTCGCCTACAATGGCGCAACTTTGGCAAATTGTTGGTAAACTTTCTAAAACAAAATGCTAAGGGTGCCAATGCATGCAGAAGTGTCACAGTCAGGTGGTTACTTGCCGAATAGCTTAAGCTTAGATAAGAGATTATGCGCACAATTTGTGGTCATTTGAATAAATTTTAGGCAAAATCTGTGCCTACTTTGATGCGCACGTGCCATGTGTGCCCGGTATAAAATGCTGTCACTGTGCTTCGCAAAGCATATTGAACAGGTGAAGTCGTTCATTTCTGCGCAAACAACCACTACCACACTCGCGATGTGTTGAAATGGGTCTATACCCAAATTCAAATGTGGTTGCAGCGCAAACAAACCACCGTTTACCCATTTGTTTAAAATACTGCACACATTTGAAACGTCTAAACAAAATAAATTCATTTAAATTATGTTTAAGCTTTTGATTTTTGGGATAGCTAAAAATATATTCATTAAACGAGATGTCATTAATTAAGCAATTAGCGCACTGATTTCTAATTAAATTAGTTTGACGTAGAATACTTGCTAAAAAATCATTTTTCTTACACAATAAAGTGCTGCAATGTGGTGCCTAAAACGTATTTGTAATTTGTCTTTGCAGCTAATGGCCCAAAGCTTTGGTCGGAACATTCCCTGAAGAGGCGTTCTGTCGCTCATTCGGATTTGCTTTCATGGAAGCAGTAGTAAACACTTCAATCTATGCATGACGATACATTTGCCTTGCCTTGCGTTTTGAAATGCCTGGATAATTGCACGGCTAACAGCCTTGCAATGATACTTTACCTAATTTGAGGTTTCATTTGCCTTCTTTCCATCGCTCCTATTTTAATTAAAGTTCTATAATTACAAATATATAGTCACAATATTCTTCCCAAAAGATTGCAGCTTGGTGTTAAATATGTAAGTACTACGAAAAAAACACTAAATCTCCCGTGATCTTATGCATCATCTGCAATAGTTATGCAATTATAAGTAAACCTTATAGAGAGGAGGCGAAGGACGATTTCCGAGCCCGGTTGCGGGCAATCATAATTGTTCTCTGAACAAGGAGGGATCCTACTCATACTTGTTACTGCTACGCTGACAAACAACACCTTAGCGATTATAACATAGGTGCCCATAAACTCTTGATATTCTCTTATCAGAAGTGGCAACAGGGAAGGGGATGAAGAACACGAAATGCCAACACCAGCATTCTTACTTTTAAGCCCCGTGATCTAGCTTTCGATCCAATCAGCATATATATTTTAATCGAAATTTTGAGAGAGCACCTTTTTCAGAATCAAATGCAACGTCTGACCTAGTTTAAAGAAAGATCAGATAGTACAGCCTATGGTTGCTTATTTTAATGCTGTGCGAGGCATCAAATTTACAAACATGCGTCACATCGTCCGTGTGATTAAGCGCATATTTACGCCAGTCTAGCGGCTTGTGTTCAGCTGCAATGAAGAACGGAAAGCAATTAAATGCTCCAAAACTTACAGACCAGCATGCTTATTTCCTAATAAGGCTCAATAAAGAGCCATTTCTACAGAATCGGTGAAGTTCCAACTATTCTAAACATCATTTTGCAAATTCCGATTTTGAGTTTCCATACTTCTCTAGTAATGCACACATAGATTCAAATAAATTTCTTGCACAGCTGAATTTATTTTTCTGTATTTCATGCATCACCGTTGGATGTACAGCTGGTTTAGATGCAAAAAAGCAGCTTAAAGGTATGCCAATATCCTTTAACTGACTCCGCGATTGTGCATTGAAATTATGTAGGGATCTAACGCATTTGGTATTTACGACCTATTTATGGGAAATCCAAGGACCTTTTTAATGCATTTGTCAGACCAAAATGTAGAATTAAGATAATTTATTCTCATTTTTGCAATGTCTGAAACCTAATTTGCCTGAATCATTACAAACTCTCCTTTGAAAGTTCCGCAGTGATTCCAGAAAACCTGATAGCTAGATGCTTTTGGCTTTGTTTCACTCGATTTCTTTGGGAAACGTAATGAACATACTTTTGCAATAATTGATAACGGATTTCATTTCACTGATTTAAGTTAAACGAAATTTAATGAGGATTCTTAATTGAAACGCTGCCTATAATTAATGCAGGCGAAGTGGTACGCGTTGTTAATGTCGTGAATAAAATGGATGTCAGTCACAGATCGGGTGATGGGTGGTGGATTCGCTGCAAATTATCGCCCGTTTATTTTCATTTGCCCTTGAAAGGCTAGATCGGTCACAAATATTCATGTATCAATCAACAAAAATTTAATAAACCTCACAGATTTCGATCCTTCTTCATTATGTTGGCTGTGTATGCTTAAGTTACAGAAATAGAGGCATAGGTAAATGGTAAAGCCCATAAGGTAAAGTTTGCATTATCCATTCCATCGTCACCTTACACCCTATTATCTCAGCTTATTCTAATTCATTCCTTTCTTAAGTTCTTCCTTTGTAATCCAACCAGCACACATTTTGGCATCTTCTTTCTTTCTGAATAGGCCTTTTGGAACCGTATTTTCTCTCTTCTGCATTCTGAACAATCATCGCAGCGGAATGTTGTGCAAGTGACTCAGGGAGTGGTGAAAAGATGAATTGCATGTGCATAACGCGGCGCCTGTCCTTTGCTCAGGTAAAGGTTATAGAATACGGCCTCAATGCGAGCATTGGGAAAACTAACTGTTTTAATCCCCATAATAGGACTCTGTGAATTTGTATTTTAAGTTTAAGTGGGTATTTAAGATTTGCTTGGTCACATGGCAATGCAAAACCTCATTTTAATTTGGATTGTAATAACTCGATCAGTGTACCACCTTAATTCCACGAAGTGCATAGTTTTCCATGAGTACATCTTCATGCTTAATGCTGTGGCATTTTTACTTCGAAATCCACTTTTACGCGTAACAGTGACCAGAAAAGTTGCAGCGCATATCTATTAGCAAGGCTCGCAGTTGAGTGCAAAGACGGCTTACCGAATCGCACTGGGACGCACAAAATGAGTGTGTTTTTTGCTTAAAAGTTGACGTAAAGTGCATTAAAAAACTAGTGGCTCGTAAAATCACTATCAAACGCTGATCATAGAATTCCGCTTTATCATTACCTAATTTATTTAAACTGCAAAAGTGTTTTGACTCAACGCATTGCAATGCCATATTTTCCTTGTCAAATCAATCAAGCAACGCACAACTAGTTACTTACAATTAGTTATTCGGGTTTTCTCGCCTACATAGATCCGCAATGGTGCCTCTTTGTATGAACCTACCAACGTTCCTTCATGCAATCACATATTTTCGGAAAAGGGAAAGAATTGAAAAGCGTGCCAAGGTGTAAGAAAAGCCCACATGGTTGGTAATGATTTCACTGAGCCCCATCAAAAGAGAAATTGCTTTGACGTCATTGCAGTTTAGCTTGCTGATATGTTTCCAGATAGAATTGTTTGAAAGCAAACAGAAAACGAGATGAATAATAAATTATGATAGCAACAAGAAAGGGCATGAAGTTTATGTGAACAGCTTAATTATAGATTGGTTTGTGGTAACGTAGAGACGCGTGGAGTTCCTGACACCTCGTGGTCATAAAGCTAATCATCCAACTGACGGAACCGACCTTTATACTGCAGAGCTTCTCCAGCATGATTTAGGTCTACCTGCATGCTAAGACTCAAAACTTATCTAGGAAGTTATAAAAGACTCGTCCTTATTGCGTTGGAAACGTCTAACAAAAAGACTGCTTAGGGATGACCTATTTATCATAATCAATGTCGTCTTGGGGTAAGTTCTTGCAGCATAGTTCTAGGCCAGTGTTTAGCTGAACTGTTTTTAACAGAGTCCAAAGTGAATGCAAAAACGCTAGCTTTTTGGAACTAACCGATTCGCTGCTTGTGGAGTGCTGTGTGCAGTGTTGCTACTTCCTGAAACTGTTCAGCCCTTAGATGAAAAATAAGGTGCGGTCATCAATTACGAGACGTTCTCAAGACCATGAGCTAGTAAAACTGTGGCAAATCCATGCAAAACACAAACAGGATTATTTCGCCTCACCATTCCACCAAGACTCATGTCAACAAACAAGCGTTGAATTTACGATTGCTGTCTTAAATCAATGCAGACTAAATGCGTACAGACGCTCGCAGCGGCGTCCGCCAAAGTGAATGAGACATGGATAATTTAGTAGTAACCAAAATTTGTGAATGGCGTTATGCTTTCTGTGTCATGGAGTTGCTACTAGCAGGCAACCACTGTAAACCATTCTTATCCTCATCATTAATATTAATGAATTACTATATCCAGGCGTGCTTTTGGACCCCAAATGTACAGCCTACGCTTTAATATAACAAAGAGCATTAAATGTCAGCTTCCTTATGCACCTACTTTCTACAAAAACACAGTAGCATTAAATAAGTCATCCATCCATCCGCCTACGCATTCACACCATCAGTTTGGATGTGGTGTGAGTGCACGATACTAGAGCGGGTAGCTGCTAAGGAAACAGGACTTGGTGAAGCCGAGGCAATGAGGTAGGCAAAACTCAACTGGTTCACAAGTGCTCCGACCCCTGGTCTTTGGGGACTGCTAATCATTTATCTCTTGCTCCTTCCATGTCCACAGGTGCGATACGCGATTCCACTGGTGACCCGTCAAATACTGCGCATGTGTAATAACGGTGAAGCGTGGCATCTGGTAGAAGGAGAGAGGTTGGTAACAGGAGTAGGTGAGGAAAGTAGGAGGAGAAGAGTGGAAGGCGAATAGAAAGTGAATATAAGGAAATGAGTGCAAAGGTAAAGTGGTAAAAAGGAGTTGGTAGTAAGGGAGTGAAGTGAAAATCAGGATAGAAGATCGGCGATGTTGAAGCAGGTCAGTAGGTCAGGACGATATCCGAATAGCATGGATGCCGAGGATTCAAGCCTCTCACAAGGCATGGTAACTACCCACCTTCCATTTTTAGTACACCCATCCGTCCAGTTGCAATGCTCTGTTCGACCCAAATGGTGCTACTACAAGCAGCGGGATCCGAGCTCACAGTGTTCTGATCAGTAGTAAGGGACCCTATCCATTAGGCCACGGAACCAATGCTTATTCCGATTTATTTGGATTACATATTCGCAAATGCTCTCGCATTTGATTCTTTCACACCACACTCATTGCCTACAGCACGTCAGCACCTTTTTTGAAGATGCATCAACTGTTTCTCTCCTCCTTCTTTCTATGGATTTTACGCCATCTTATAAAATCGAGGTATGTGATTGGTGGGTAACTGTGACAGGACTGAGCTGTCCATCAGATAACAGCGTCACGACCTATATATTTGGACTTCCTAAAGAGGTGACATTAAACACAGCTAAGCTGGACCCCACTTTCCTACTGATCAAGGATAGATTTTCAGTTACAGTCAAGATAAAATTAGGTCAGAGCACCATTTTTAGCATCGTAAGTACAGCTTTCTCTTTATTATATAGCGCAGCTAAAAATATTTTAAGTTATGGACCAATTCTATAACACTGGCAAATTAGCGGCAAGCCGCTTTAAACATCTAGCTTTTTTACCGTTAAAGGGAAGACAATCGCCTTCTTTTGGTTATAAGGATGATATTATCATCTTGAGGCAAGCTGTTGCTCACATGTATTTTGCCTGCAATAATGAATAAACAAAAATCACGTAATGCGACAAAATCGGATTTAACGAGCATTTAGTCTTTGAAAAAAGAGTTTCTTGAACTCGATTGACCTACAATTGCCTTCACAACAATAGCATACGCAATTGTGGAGAGATCGCAATGGATGGCTAAATAGAGGCTTAAGAAATTCAAGTGGAATCTCTAAAAATATAAGAGAAACCTATACGGCTTTTGCATGCTAGCTTTTCGAGCGCAGAAGCAAGAAATAAAGCAAATAAAGCGTGAAATGCTCAGTTGGCATAATACTAATACAAGGAAAACACAGTTAAAGGCCGTTGGCAAGAGTCCCAGATTGCGTCAATCTCAGACTATTTCGTTTAATCAAATTCGGAGCAACGGCGTGATGACCGCACTACTGCATCCAAGCTAACGCAGCTAGCAAGGGCTGACAAGCACAGGTGGACGAAATCGCTGTACTATACCACTCTTAAAAGTACGATCTAACGGCAGGTTTCATTAAATTTGTCCGATCCAAACTTGCTTACCATGATGACAACGTACCATTCTGGAGATGGATGCTTGATTAGCTTTGTCCAAGTAGGTATTTTATGTTCTTTCGTTGTGCAGACCTCATCAAAACTCGTGAGCTGATTTGGACTAACCTTTTTAGTGGTCAAGAGAATTTTCTAGGTGTGTAGGCCACCCAAAAGGGAGTACCTGAAATTTCTACTTGATTGCTTCCATTGAACATGAGGCGACAAGTGAAAGCAAATCTCTTTGCAGGGTATTAATCAACAGCTTTTGATGCGAAAATAGCAAACCCTAGTTTTTGCTCTGAGTTTATTAAATTGCAAATTAATTTGAATATCTAGCCATTCCATTAGTTCTAGGGGCATAAATGCCAAGGATGGAAAGACTAATTCCGTGCCGTTAGCAGTCGGGTCCGCCGCAGTTACGACAGGCACAAACCAGTGAATGTGAACTAACTCATTCCAACAATTTCCTCAACTGCCTTCATTGCCTCAATTACCCACGTGCCAGGGTGCATGTGTGCAGCTTGCCCAGCTTTAAGCATTTTCACCCGTAGAATGAGGGCAATTTCAAAAGGCACAACTCGCCATGCTTGGCTCAAGCCACGTCAAATTATGATTTGTTTGGCTTCGTTTTTTTGACCCATGTGATTGGTATTTTGAAAGCACCAACATTTTGTCTTAGCCGCATTTTCACTATGTTGTCCATTTATGTGTCCGGTGTTTGGTTGAAGTAACAACTAAACGTAGATGCATTGCACAGCATATGTGGGGTGCAATGAACACATTAAAATCATCACAGTAACGCGCATGCCCTGCATCACGTGGACGTAAAGCCCTCGAATTTCGTTAGAGTACTCGTGAGCCACTCCTAAGCATTATGAGATGGTGAGCTATTTTGTTAGGCATTTGATAATGTGAGATTGGAGTTGCGCACCCATTCCAGTTCTAAAGTACAATGAATGGACTTAAGTGGCGAAGGTTAAAGTAGTTAATGGGTTTGCATTGACAATCGCCTATGTATTTGCAAGACTGATGCGACGGAAAATAGATGCACGAAAGTCGGTCAGGGAAGTGGCACAGCATGTCGAAAGGTGGTGGCACTAGAAGGTAGAGGGAAGAATTCGTAATTTTAATGCTCAAAGAACATCGTATTTGTTTGAAATGGAAATAGTGAAGAAGTGAAATTGTGCGGCAGTGTGTTATAAACTCTTGGATTAAGGGAAGAAAGACAGCGACCATTAGGACGGCACATTTCTTAAGGGAACGACTTATTTTTCGCCCTCAGTCTGATAATCGGCCTTACCACAGCTGCCACTGTTGTTTAAAGCATTCGCACCATAATGGTAACTTGCTAAGAGGAAAGGGGTAGTGCAATGATGTGACGACACGACGTTTCCTTCACCTAGCCATCCGTTCATAGAAACCGCCAACAGTGCCAAATTGCATCCCCGCAAGATTACTCACATTGTGCTTGGTCAGTGAAAGACAAACAAATAAGCGCAATGTTTGTTCCATGGGCTCTTTTAATCCGCGGACAACATTGTGGCGCGAAAAGAGTAAAAAACAGATAGATGATGAGAAGATGGCAGTGATACGGAGTTCATCTGCATTCACTTCCCTTAGATACAGCAAATGACATGTTAGCTAAATCTAAAGCAGAACACACACAAATCCAACTTTCTCAAATAGACTATCAATGCATTGTCCAGTTAACCGTCAGCTGCTGAAATCACTTAAGTATACTTGCATTACATATTGTTTAAATCAGGTTTTCTACACCCATTTTTAGATAAGCCAAGGATTCTACCTAGATAATCAAAATAGTGGCCTAGGGGTAGGTGCCTTCATTATGAAGAATACCAGAAGTGGTGAATGCAGTGAATATTTATAAGAATTTCACCGAGAATGAACGAAAATTGCATGATGGACAAACAGTGCCAAGCACCAGGATGAACATAAAAGACGTTGTAATAGAAGCATGCCTCTTGCCATTGTCATTGACTTCACCGTTGGCATGCGTGTAGATCAAGCAGCAGCACGTGTTGCGAGCGACATGGTATTCGGTCTTGTTCTACCTGATGTCCAAATAGAATCGACACCGTGATGTGAGGCTAATTAAGACTGCACTACTTCACTTCTCAAAGATTACATTGATTAATCGAGTGGAGTCGAGCAATCTCTCAAGTCGTGAGTCGCACTCTACCTCTCCGAGAACAAGTTTTTTTCTTAATGAGATCAAGCTGTTTAAGCTAAAACATTCTGAACGTTGTGGCGAAAAATCACTTTTACTCATTTTTTCGACTCAACAGCCGTGATGAGCCTAAGATTTATGTTTTTGGGGACGCAGCGGCATGAGGTCAGTCAAGTCTGTGTCATTGCAAACATTCATACGCCAACATTCAGGGCCGATCCACGAGTTATTAACATATGCTTGTATTGTGCAGCTTTAGAGGGCCTTTTTGACGGCCTTTTCTGATCCGTTGACAAAATTATGGAAGTGGATAATCTGACGTGAGCAGAGGCACTCCCTTCCATTGCCCTGTCTTGCCATTGCAAATTACGCACAGTCCTAATTAAATTTAATTGCCATGGGCTCTCTATTGTAGAGGACCTAACATTATAAGACACGCAACGCACCCACAGCATGCTGTATAACCAATAAATACGAAAACTAGTATGAACGAAAGCAAAAAATGAACACTGAGGGCTCTAAGGACGACTCAGCACTGCGAAGTTTTCGCAGGCTTATGCTCACCGGCTTAACGCTGGGCTAGATGCAATGCCTGCACCTCGTTGCATTCAAAACACAACCGTATGAAGTAACTTTGTGATTTGAAGACTTCGCTTTAAATGCGTTGTTAAAACCGGAATCTGCAATTTTGTAGTTAACGTAAAATTAAACAGCGTCTCAGTGGAAGTCCTGTAGCTAACTCATTCGCATGAACAATCCTTAGGTTAAATAAAACTGATAGCTTACTAGTAAAAAACGCTTAAATGCTCTGCGGACCCCACCAAAGCTCATCTAATTTTGTTTCGATGACATAGAATCAGCAAGGGTGTTCTACGATACACGGAGCAAACTGAACAATGTGCAATTAGGTCAGTTAAGAGGTTTCAAACATGTGTGGAATGAGATGCTAAAGTGATCTCACGAGGTGGCTGGCAAAAACACCAGGATCGATCTAATTTTGCCACTCAGATCAAAACGAGTGCTCATTGACTTAGCGTTTTATTTGTTAATAACCTAGCACAAGATCTTCATTGGTAAACTCGCATATCTATGCACGTTGACATGAGCATAAATGTATTCGCCCTTATTTCCTTAGGTATAAATGAAAATGGAAAAGCGCATCTCTAAATGGAATAAAGCCTGCTATTTTGGTGCCGAAGCGAGTGTGATTGTTATTAAAATGACGGCTCTGAGCATCACAGAGCACATTGCGAAATTGCATAAAACCATCCTGATGACGAGCATGTCGTGGTCCATGAGATCACGCAACAAATCTTACAGCGCTTGCAGTGGTCCAAGCGCATATGATTAACAGTCGAAATTCAGCCAAATCTTCGAGCAACATAAACCTGTGTCAGAGTTTACTGTAATTAACTTCGTCCTTCCTTGTTCTCCAAATGATGAGCTGCTTTTGATTTAACTTTCCCCAGCTGAGTATAACAAGCTCTTTATCAATAAAGAACATTAGTGCATTAGGCATTTCGGAGGGCAAAAAACATTGCTCTTGTTCTACAAACAAGGTAACGGGCCGCAGATGGGACCCGGACCCGCAATCTTAGGAGTAAACGAAGATGCGTTATCCATCGCGCCACTACGGATCTGATTTTATTATCTTCCTGGTTTCATTGATCCATTGCTATGGCTACTAGCACTCCTCTTTACTCCCCATTGCATGGTACTTAGTGAAACTGCTTCTCAGCATGGCCTGTGTGCCGACACTTCCGATGCAGAATAGCACCACGCTACACGAACAGTGATGATGCGATGCACTACATTTACTTTCTTCTTGTGTGCGTAATTCCGTTCGATTGATCGCCGCTGGTGGTGACAACTACAAAATGGAAGTTTAAAGGCAGCCTGAGGATAACGCAAATGAGACCAATGCGATTGAGGTGAGCAAGTGGTTAATGGCGGCTGATAGTAACGCAGTGGTAGTGGATGTTGGGTCACTCTTTTAGCTTAGTCGAATAATAGAACCGTGGATATAATGAGCCGGTCAAGAATTAGAGCTTCTCTAGTGGCGTGACTATTGTCTTCCATCTCTCCTTCCTGTACCCTGCAATCTACGGTCATTTGTCAGGCTGTGCGAGTGGATTGAGGTAGCATCATCACCGACACATCAACGTCACAGGTTCAAAGTGCAGTGATTGGCACTCAGGACGTTGAGCCCTGCGACTCTTCTCCAATTCTGACCCACGGAATACCTCTAAATGCCCCCTTTATGAGGGAAGAAGTTTTTGTATGCCCAAGCATTTGCAGGCAAGCGGGTTAATGTAGGGCTGGATTTTCACATGACACCTTCGATGCTTTGAGACAGAAGAAGCTTTAAGGCACCCTTAATGCCCGTAGGCACATAACATGTACAGCGGTACTTATTTGCCGATCCAGGAAGTTCGTGAAGTAAGTATTCATTTTGACTTTCCTGATCTTTTGTCTAGACCTTTGTGAGATGAGCAGCAGAGTCTGCACTCTGTCCTGTTAGACGACTTTCAGAGCTCCAAGCTGCTTCTTGTTTGCAAATGAATAAGCTCCTATCCATTCGCACATCAAAAGCGCATCTCGAACATTTGATACTACTTAGGTGTCTAGCAATTACAATTGCGCAGCAAGGTATGTAGAGAACGGATTTGACTAGAGATGACTGGTGAATGATTTCGGGTGCTTACGCGTGTTTAGACTATCATGGCTTGTTGTATCCGCAATTATTGGCCTGCCTGGTATGCATGCTAAAAGAATTGGGAATTTTTCCTACCAGAGAAATGCAGAGCTCATACTCACTACCATAATAGAGATTTCTTGGTCGCACGAAACACACACATTTTACCACACCTGACTATAAAGATTTTGGATTAGGCACAAGGCTTCTAAGCCCTGCATGCTCAGAAATCACGGAATAACTCTGCATCTACTCATATCCATTTGTATGCATTTGCGTCTTATTTGTGCAGGCAAGTGAATGTGTGCGCAATGCATATTCGTGTGTGAAGATAAAGATGTGGTTATGCGCTTGTGCTTGCATTCCGACGCACATTATGTGGTCTGAAAAATGTGTAGCAATGAAAGTTGTAGAATTCATGATGCAACTATTGGTCCCGCTGAGGTCGGATAACAGTCGGCATAAACTGCAAAGTATTTGCAACAAACAAATGGTTGTCTGTAGTCAAGCGCTGTATAGAGCTCAAGCTATCACGCCAATTTCTTTTGTATCCCAGGTAGGAAAGAATTATGAGCTACTGATGCTGCGTATAGCGAAACGACTTTTGCTTCTTCTATGCACAGAAAGTTCCTGCAAAGCAACCCAAATAGTTGTTCTGTCTGATGGCCTTGATTCAATCACGTCTCTAAGTGTGCATTACCTACTACTTATCAAACGCTCAATTTACTTTACTTCACTTTGATTACTTTGGTTAACATTAGAGTCCTTTCCATTTAATCCCACCGTATACCCATCAGTAATGGAGAAGACATCGATCCTCTCTCTAAAAGGCGCAGAGGATTGTATCAAAAAAGGCATTCTGAATTTGCGGATAAATGGACTAATAACACAAGTTTATTTCTGCTGCGACATGACTTACCACACTACTCAAATCGTTTTTATTTCAAGAGCCTTATCCCCTTAGGTAGTAAGGTGGTTGCCATTAGCATCAGTCCTCCCGAAATGCCGCTTACAATTTACCATCCACTAGGAATGAAGCGCAACGTAGCAAAGCTGTGTGGTAAATGTCGAACTTGTAAATTGTTGAGCGCAAATTCTTACGTGTCTTTAGGGTGATCAATCCTTTAGCCCCATTGCTTTGTTTAAACTCCTTTTCTCTTAATACGTCGATCGTGTCATTTTAACTGCAGTTTATCGGCCCATACTTAACTAACGTTCTTTTTTTGAATTTTCGGATAGGTTCCTTATCTTCCCCAAGACTCTGATTTGGGCTTGCCATTTTCCTTATCAACCATTTTTCCCTTAGATTAAAAGGGTTTACACGACCTATCATGGAATTCTCTTTTGCCCACCTTATCATTCGCTTATTGTCTGGTCAGGCTTTTTGAAAACCTCAAGGTGTATATTTGCACTAAGTCGAGTGATTCATCCGGACTTCACCAAATGGATTCAATGTGCGTTTACAGTTCACCAGTATTATGTTAGTCCACGTTGAACAGAATGAAGGAAGGTGTGTGAGGCCAAAACCCTCGCGTGCCGCAAGTCTCATCGTCTTACGACTTCACTTAAAAATGCAAACGATTAACAGTACATTAGTGTTAACAGCAAAGCAACTTTTAAAACGCAAGGGCTTTATTTCTAGGAGTTAGCGAGAAATCTTTCATACGGTTTACCGTAACAGTCTTTGACCCAAAATACTTGATAGCTGCTTGTTACGCGTTCAATATTTTAGCTGCTAACAAGCGTTTATGCTGAATATTTATTTTACAATCCTAATTGGCAATTTGGGCGTGTTACTATTTCTTTATAGAGCAGCTCCTAGCAAGATCGCGAATGTAAGCGTGGCCTATAATATTTGTGCGTGATTTAATGGTCTAAAATGGATTTTATTTGCGTTTCTCACAAATTTTTGCTTCCATTCATTGAAAAAGCTGTCTATTCTAAGATTTCACAGCCGGCAAACATGCTAGTGATAAAATTTTTGTGTAATATTTTGGTTGGACAAGTGCATAAAGCCCGAAAATGTAAAGTTTGCTTTACCTCTTTTAGCGACGCTTTGCACATAATCATCTCGAATAATTGCCTCCGTTAAGACGCAGATGGCGGGTAAAGGAAAGGATCCACTGGGCAGGAGAATAGTTTTAATCCACAGGTCGCAGTCTTCTAACTGGCCGCTTTGAGGCAGTTCTGGTGCTCGTGAGTCACCACTTTATCGTCAGTTTGTCCGCTGAATAAATGGCATATGAAGACTAGTGATGCACTTTTGAAATAACGCCGCCACTTCTTGCTTCACTGATGGACTGTACACGCTTTCAGTGTCTGAACTGGCAAAGTACTCAAATAAGGCTGGAGCATAAACAGCTCTAAACTGCATCCCCGCCTAGCCAATGAAGCCGCCATGATTGTGGTTATTCCGCTTTTACTCTAGAAGACTCAAGCAAACATGTAGTCCTTAAAACACGCGACTATATAAGGCCATTTTTATAAAATTTTGGATTAAGTGTCTCCATTCAACCGACTAAAAGGGTTATTGCGTAGCCCAGCAATTTGAAAACTCAACCACTGGGTTGGCATTTAAAGCCGTAGTCGACGCATAGATGGAAAAATATTTAAACGAGACAAATGGATTAATGAAACGCAAATAGACGAGCGGCTATAGGGACAGGGAAGAAAATGACAAAAAATGGCTGGTTGTTTATAATAATGTTTGGGTACATTGGAAACAGGAGAAAGCTGACATAAGTAGAGGTACTTTAGGTCCACGTGGCGACTAAATCTGCAGCTGATTGGACTGCGCATTGCTTCTTAGTAAGCATTGAAATTCTACATAATTGAGAAAAGCTCCGGCACGGTTTCTTAATGTTTCCCGCTTCGATGGATTATTTGTTGATGTTTATATCCCAACTTCAGAGCGCCTCTATGTAACGGTGCCGAATCATGCGATGCTTGTGAAGTACATTCTATTAGCTTCCCGAAACTGTAGCAGGCTGCCTTGTCATTCTAGCCAATTACTTTCCATTTGTGTGTGGTTTAGTGCACCTTGCCGTTTGTTTGTTGGTCGCTAAAGGTTTTAGCTTGTACGATGTTCTTAATCATTGGTGAGTAAATTCGTGCCAGTAAATTAGTGTACCGATCCCTCATTGACGCCGCAATAAGCTAAAGTGGCTTGGGAAACGTGAAACTTACTTCCCTGCAGATGGGCTAAGGTCATTAGCACAGCTGGAAGAGTAAGTGCGGCTTCCATAGACTGAATTTTTGCGTGGATGGACAAACTCATTACGAGGCTACATAACGAGACATTTTGCTCCCAAAGAAATAGGGTTTTTGAGCAAAACCTCAGATATAATTATGTAGATGTGAAATTATCCTCAGTAAAAAATGCGGAACCGCTCTGTGCAGCAGTAAACATCGGGATTCTTCTAACCATGTTAAGACCTTCACTCTTAAGTCGTTGTGGCACCAACATTAATGCTTATGCATAGGAATGCAATCATCCCCTACTGAAGGCTTAACTAATTACATCTCTACACTGCATAAAGCAGTGACATGGCTTATGACACAATCAACTGCTTGAGCCGCAACCAAAGCCAGCTGAACTATCTTCAATCACGCACAAATTCTACATGTGTAATTAGTCTTCCATTAGTCTCACGCGTACTTAAATCCCGCCTTCAAATTCGTCTGGGCATAAAGGCAAGCAAACTTACAATTATAGGCCTGACTTTGACACTTTTACCTCCTTCTAGCAACTCCAACCACTCTCATTACCAAATTACCTACTTTCGGATTCTCGGCTTCCTGTGAATATCGTTGACAGGCTTAGCCAGCTTCACATATTATCTATGTACGATCCAGAGTAATTCCTACAAATTCCACAAGTAGAGGAGAAGAAGAAGGAATAAAGGGGTGGATGGGTAATTTAAAAATAGAGATAGGGTCATGCCGGTCATGAGATTTAGAGATAGATGGGGATGTCAGTAGGCCTAGACAGACGATGCTGGCTTTGCTGCCTCGTTTAGTCTTTGACTCTAACTTCGCAAACTGGCTAACTAAATAAACAAAGAAGAACAAGAGAGCAAATAGGTGAGCGAACACAGTTGTAGCCATGATAGCCATCGTTTTACCATAGGATAAAAATGTACGCGATAGTGGGAAAGGATACTATAAATTGAGGCGGAAAGCGGAGACGTGATATGCCCAATAAAATCGAACTCGCACGGTAGGAGGTGTGGTTAACTCAACTAACAAAAGCAGGATACTGGTGCTGCAGCTTTGGGTCTTTTTTATGTCCACTCGAATTTTGTCAGATAAATGTCAGCCAATAAAATAGGGCTATACCGAAATGAAGCCTTACAATATCAACATTCATTATTGTCCATGCTGTAGAAAAGAGGTAGATCATCCTAGGTCACTGACTCCATGTCTGCACTTTTCATGCATGGGCAGAATACTAGAATAAATAGATTTTAATAAAGCAAAGGACTATAAACGGCTTCAATGTATGAGTACATTAACAGCGTAGGAATTCTCAGGCCATACTATAATCAAAAAATAAAGGATCGAAAAACGCTGCGTATGGTCACTAAAGATACT
The DNA here is from genome assembly GCA_036345935.2 of Taenia hydatigena. Taxonomy (NCBI): domain Eukaryota; kingdom Metazoa; phylum Platyhelminthes; class Cestoda; order Cyclophyllidea; family Taeniidae; genus Taenia; species Taenia hydatigena. The sequence continues at coordinate 68,104 of JADWOT020000118.1, forward strand.
TATGCTTAGAAAGGACTTAGAATAAAATCAATGAACAGTTGATCAGCGGATTCTGTCAAAATAGGCAAGGAACTGCATTAGCTGATACGCAAAACTGATAAGGGGTCAAAGGCAGCATTTTATTGCTACACTTTTGCTTCAATTGTTCCAAATTCCTGATTATCATGGTAAGGGAAGGGACAGTGAATGCCCTGCTAATTGCATTGGCGTTCTCAAAAGACATCGCTTAGAACCCTGGTGCCAACGCCACGTGCCATGCTCTGACGTCCATTTAGAAATGGCATTCTTGACGATTGCAAACTACAATTATTTGCAAAGTCGCTTCAAATTTCGCAGTCGTTGAAAAGGCTTTGAATGTCTCGCGGCTCAAGAGTGCTATTCAACTAAGGCATGGAGCTTAAAGTTGAGGTGAATGCCTGTTTGTGCAGAAGCTAAAAGCGTTGATAGCAAAAACATTTGCCTTTGGATGAGTCGCAGCTTTCTAAAAGGATATCAATGGATAATCTACGAGAATGGTGCAACCTATGTTTTTATTCATAGCATATTTCACATCATAAATTAGGTAGGGCGCTGAAAGCAACACCTTCTGAATCCGCATGTTATGAAAGCAGCATCCAAACAGGAGGGCATTGGGGCTGACACGCGATATAACTCAGAGGTTAGTGAGGCGTGACCAGGCTATGAAGGTCTATGAAAAGCACACCAAAATCATTAAGCATCACATTTTTCCACTGGAGTAAGGGACCGCTTTTGCCACAGCGTGCGGTCTACGTCTCCCAAAACGATTAACGTTTCCGCCATGTCAGTCATCTGTGTGCGCAATTCGGTGCCAAAACTGGCCACAGTTGTCAAGGTGGAGTCCGCAACCACACTCCGTTCAAATCACCGTGTCATAGTATTGGGGACTCTGCATTTCCGCTAAAGGAAAACAGGAAGCCATGGGCAGTGGTCCCTATTGTAAGTAGGGTCGCTAATTCGCAGACTGCGGCTGCTGAAGTGGAAGCGAGGATGGAATATTTAGGGACATTTATGACTTCATGCAGCACCGAGCCAGAGACCGCGTCAGTGAACCATTCTAGGGTTGCGTTTGCTTTGCTGGTGACCACAATATAACTATCACAACTTGTGGTTACGTCAGCATGGCATAATCCGTTCCCACACATCCATCTATTTCATCATCATCGTCATCGGCGTGTGCCTTTACACTGCATTCCCACTCACGCTATCCTCCCCATTTGTCTTTTAATGATAATGCTTCAAGGCTTTCCTGTCCAGCATTGCAAATGTCCTGCAATTTAGCCTTTTCATTAAATCCATTTTTTTTTTCATTTCTCCGCTTCTCTGCTTACTTCTCCACACATTCTCGTTGCTTGCAGCTTACCCGCTACTCCGCGTCTGCCCACATTAGAAAGCTCACGAATTTCCAACGGGTACGGCTGCATACTGTGGGACATTACGTGCATCTGCAGACTTGCTGGCCGGTCGACTGTTCGACAAATTCTTCAGGCAGTTAAGGGCGTTACGGTTGCCAGGTTTGTTCACTTACGCGAATTTAAAATACTTTTGACTGTTACTCCTGACCGGTAATCCGCAGACCTAGAGAAAATAAAGGCATCTTAAAGACCAATAAGGAGGGACAGAACAGAAATACGAATCCATATAAAGTTAGAAGCCGAGATCTAAAGCAACTACCCACAAAAATGCAACCGGAAAAAGTAGGGAAGAAATCAATGTTAGCAAGTGAAGGCGTCGTTCTGATCAGGTAGCGATTCATTCGAGGCGCAAACTGGTTGAATTGAAGGACAAACGTGTCAGTAGCGATTTGGAGAGCCTAGGACTTTATTAAGTCTCCATTCCCAAAGTACAAACTCTATTTAGTTACAATTTTGGGGTTGTTAAAATTTGAACACACTTCTACTTGCTTCAGCTCACTTAATTGTCGATGTCTCTGTAGTTGTTGAGTTAATGAAATTGCATTCAAAACTCTATTTCGCCCAATACAGCCATAATTGGCTCGCATTAGAAATGTAGCGCACCGGTCAGGCGTTTATACTCTCATGATCAGTTTCAGTGAAGTAGATCGGGATGAATGGGGCTTGGAAAACGCGGTTCTTTATTGCCTGCCCTTAATAGATTGCGATCACAATCATTTGTCCTCGGCTAATTTGTAGAACAGCAGAATTAGCAATGAGCATCTAATTTTTTTTATTTATGAATGCGGATCCAGCTGATACAAATCGTTAGCCCTAACTGGTTTCATTATTGTGGACAATACAACCGCTGGAGCATTATAAGTGATCCGTTCGATACTTTGGCCGCCTCGAAAACCAAGGTCACCTACAAGAGGACAACTTGGCACAGTGGCCACAATGCTCCCTGACCCTATTGCAGTGGTGTGTGAAATTTCATCGTCGGCGAGCTCTTTTTAGGATTTCGGAGAAAAGGAGTCAGGTTATTACGCAGTCTATTGACTAGCTGCTCTGACCACACCCAACTGTCTTCTGATCAATCTCCATGATTGGCTCTAATACGATCAAATTGTCTATTTCCGTACCATATTCTTCTTGAATAAAATTACGTGGCGCGCAAAATATTGGACTTTTCACTTATAAAACATTTGGATTATCATTAAGCACTCATTTTTAATGCTATGTATAGTTTCAGGAAACTTGAAGATAACGAATTCTTTGCAGCGGCTACACAAGTAGCGGGCACCCCAACCCCAAATTTCATAGCTTCGTCGTATACCACTTTAGTGATAAATGATTTATCCTTCCTTTCTAATGTTTATGAGACTCTAAGCGAATCTCTAAATAGATGATGCTAGACACCTGTTACCAACGTGGTTTCTGAGCGATCATCTTTGTGAGGCCGTTTCCGCTGAAATCAGTGTATCTTTAAGGTTTATTAAAATGTCTTTCAAATTTTTGACGCATTCCCTAAGCATTTCCTGATGCCGACGATTAGGTTTCTAACATGACTGCAATAAAACGATAAGAAGCGAGTTTATTCGGTCTTTAATGGATTTATCGCCATCGATACTTACGTGCCTGATATCAGCAAAAGCAATATCCCAGGTTTTTCAAGCCGCGCCTCTAAATGCTATGTGCTAGCTCATGCGATCAATTTGCGTTAGAATGCGTGGTGTCTGAGGCTCAGCTGATCATCGAAGAGTAACATATCTATGCACTTATTAATAAGCTAATGCCTTAACTCTTACCTCTATTGATAGTTTTGTGCCAAATCTCTGTAAAGACTGTGGTAACACGAGTTGATTCTTAATTCCATCTAAGGCCTGTGGCAAGTTCTCGTCCTGTGAGGAGATTATTGGTACCCAACGCATCAAAGAATGTTGGATCTCTCACACCCTGAGTAACAAAATGCGAAAAAATATGAGGTGACATTTCATGAAACCGCGCTTTTCGTTGGTGTTTTAGCAGGACATTGCATTTTACACTCGAATACTCAATTATATGATCTAAGATCCTTCATTTGAGACTTCTTTTGCAAAGGCAGGCCCTTCATTCGAATCATCGCAACAACAGCCCTGCTAGCACAGTTCCTTGCTACCAATGGATTGCGCCGCGTCATGGTTCACATACTTGTAGTTCGCTCATTAGCATACTCTTTCCAGCTTACGAGAGCATAGCAGTAGATTATTAGCAACTACTGTTCTTTATGGAAAGAATGGTTTCTCCTGCAGGCTATTGCAATCAATTTGCAAAACAGCTAACAGCGGTAAGTGTTTGATTTCATAATTTAATGGTGGTTAGGAGACGTAGAAGCCGGATTGGATAACTAGCATACTTACATCGCAGCTTTACTGCTGTAAAGGTGTAATATTAAGTATTCAAATGCAAGAAGATTGCAGTACTCTTTATTTGTGAGTGATAAGATTCAGTTTAAACATTTTCGAGGCGAAAATTCCATAGTATTTGTGCCTATCGGTTGATACCACATGGAGTTATGGCGAATCCTGCATTCCAAATTGCCTCATCCCATTTTAAACTCTTCGCTTTCGTTGTTTCTGTTCACTGCATTTTAAAATCGGCTGCTGTTTATTTGGGAAACGCTCTAGTAAATTGATGCCTTCCGAATTCGGTGTGCTCTTTTTTAGACATTTATGGAAGAAGAGTCCACGCCTTCAAGCAGGTCAATGGATCGTTGGTCTAATCACGCCTTCCTGACCCCTGGCTCATTTCTTTGTCAACCACAATGCCCTCATGTATGACTGTGTTACTTTCATGACATGCGGATTTTCTCGGGTGCCATATTTCTTTTGCTACATTATTGGTAATTTAAAATGTGCGTCTGGCAAAATATGCGGTGGCTTGTAGTATCAACAGATACGCGGGTGTAGTGCTACGACTAAAATTTAAATTAAATGCTACAATTTAAAAAGCCGATGCCAGTATTCCATCAATTGGGACGAATAAATTAATGAATCACGAAACCTTATCACTACACGAATTTATTAATAATTTATTAAGTAAACCTGACAGTTATTGTGCCAACGTCGTTCCATAATGTTGAAGGTGAGACTACAAAAATATATTTGGTTCTATCAGGTGGCGGTCGGAATGCTGCTCTGCTACACGGTAATAATGCTGATCCATCACAAGTTTTTACGAGGTATAGCCCAAAGTTGTGTGCTTAAGTCTCCTTTGTAAATAGCAATTGGAATGCACAATTGACGCAATGTAGTGATAGCCGTTTGAATAGCTGGGCTTTCCATTAAAGGGCTAAAATGTAAGTGTGGATAAAAAGGATGTGTAGAGACTCCATAAAAGCAAAGGAACGACAGTCGCTCAAAAGGCAATGCAGCTGGGTGGTTGATTTAAAGCAGAATTAAACAGGTGATTGATTGAGAACAAAATGAGTAATGCTACAAACTGTTTAATTAAAGAATAAGTGAAACATAAATAGGCATGCAGGTGGGCAAGCATGGACTTTCAGTGTTGCGGGTCTCTTTAGACACCAAGGCCTCACCATCAGCGAGAGTCTTGGCTGTTGCATCTTTTCTATTTCCTTGTGCACAAAGCAGATCCTCCGAAATACCTAAATTTGCGCAATGCAGCATTTGTTGCATTTCCGACGGATGAGCAGCCAATATTAGAGCATAAGTAGAGGCCATGAAAAACAGAATTCATTTTGTACTTACCTGATGAGAGATAGCTTCTGAAATGGTATGTTAACAAGTAAATTATAAAACGGCTCTCTCAACGTTTAAAAGATAACCTTCAAAGATTGCCACTTCTACCTCATCGATAATGCATGCGCCATTTATGGACATAAAATGAATTCTGCACTATGGAGGGTCTCGAAACACATTTCAATTGGAGATCCCGTATGTTTGCACAAGTGTTTTGTGATACTGAAGAAGTAAGGCTACAGAAAAGTGCCAAGCTTGCCTAAGCTCTAGTAGAACTGAATAATCGACTGCATGATGAGGAGATTTAGGCATGATTTTGAAGCACATCACCATCCCAATTTCATGTCAAAGCCAAGATGATGCTTAAAGCGACGTCTGGAGTGGGGGTTAAGTTCCCTCAGTACCTAAGTGGAGAGAGATCACTTAGAGACAAGAAGGATTCGCTTCCCACCGTTATACTACAGCCATGCTAAAATCGAATCGTCAAGCTAAGAAAAAGCTTGATGGATGCACCAAAACAAGACAATCAATAGACGGCCTATTACTAACGATAGGTTTAATATTATTCTAAATGTTGAGATTAATCAAAGCATTTTAACAAAAAATGAGAAACCGAAATTCCCTATCATGCGAAGAATTAAAATGATCAAAGTCACTTGCTTGCATCAAGATCGTGTGACGTTTGTCAGTTCAGACGCTGTTTTACGTGGTGAATCGACGGAGTCCCCGACAAGTGAGTCCCTGAAGTAGTGATGACCCCGATCAGCGCAAACTAAGCAAGTCTATGCCAATTCTAGCACAATGTAGCAATATAACTACTGTATTGTAAAGTTAAACGGCATGTTTTGGCGTCATGCGATCGGCATTAGATCTCCATACTTTTGCCTGGCTGATGCCACCACAGCCCTGCTTGATGATTGTTCGCAGCAACATTGCACGCCTTACTGAATAGCAAATGGTATTAATAACATGGGCTAGTGCAATATGGAAGTGCTTGCATGCAAGTGGGAGGCTGTATGGTTAATTGCAAGTGATCGGCAATCTTGCTTTATTCATCTCTTTAATCGCAGGCATAAGAAAACAATGAACGCGATTCACCCTTGCTAAATAAATGGCGCATTCAGCGTATAAGATCAGTCAATGTAAGTACCAACGAAATGCATCATCAGATATACCATTTTAATCAGTGGAAACGTGGAATTTCAACTATGTGCACGCCTTGGCTGTATTCCAAGTACCATCAGGTGCAGGCAAATATTGTACACAAAATTTAAATATATGCATTCATTCTTCTGGCGGTGACGTCAAAGTGATTATAATATGGATGGTTTCTCACTTACTACAAATGCACATACAAATGCTCTATAACTCATCGATTTGAGGAGATTTATCGTCATAGCGACATCCTGTTGCTTGCTTTCACCTTCGACGGCATCAGCGATTCGTATGTACCCAGTAACCGAAATAATGCATGTCGCGGTCTATGCGCTTCTTCTCTTGATTTGGTCCATTAAGACAAAACGTCACATTGTACACTGCGTTTTCCAAAGCTAGCTGAGCTAAGACTTCGGGATTCTCTCGATTCAGAAGTTAATACTGACTGAGTCAGAAAATAAGATGCACAGGTGTGAAAATGAAAAATCAGATTAATAGTTGCGGAGACAGATAGGCAGACGATTAAAAGAGGCAAAAATAGACATATTGTTAATTCATAGTGGTCTTTTTGGTGAATCACCAAAATAACGTGTATGCAGCGGTACTAAAGAGGCGTGCTTAGCAATTATGTAGGAGGACGAAAGTCGAAACATGTAAGCAGCGCAATCTCCCATCATCTATTAATATGTTATCTACAGATTGTTGCAACTACTGCAATTCCTGCCAGGAATAGTAGCAGGAAGGAGGAGGAGAAGGAAGGAACCCCACATTGTTGTAAGCGCTGACGGACCTTTTACTCATCAAGGATGGTATGAGCTTAAAAGACTGAATCAAAACCGCTGAATTTTCTCCTCTGTAAGTGTCCTGTTAGTCCCTTTTGCACTTCTGCAGGGGTCACTCCCAGTAACAAAGACGGTAATGTCTTCTACGGCTCTGATATCGGCCGATGTTGTTCAGCTTGCCATCGATAACCAAGAGCGGTCTCTTATCAGTGACCATTTTCACTAAAAATAGAAAATGCGTCAACAGGTGAGTAGCCTTTCAGTTTTAGGGTAGGAACCCGACCAGCCACCATCCTAAAGAAACTCTGCGCAATAAAATCAATGATCATGTGTGCAACTAGTAAGCCTAGAATTCAAACTATTATTTAAACCCTACGCCCTCATATCGGGCACCTAGCGTTGTTAGACGCTTGAATTAGGCTTCGTAAAATACGAGAAACAGCGTTTCTTGCGCTATTTGTTTAGAAAACACTGCTGTCAAAAAATGCGCATCTGCTACTTGGGTTCAGTGACAGATGCAAGCTTCTAATCGAAATACGATAGCATCAATATCTGGACAGGTATCGCAAAAGGGACCCTCCGGGTATCAACGCAGCCTTAATAAGATCAAAAATGCCATGGCGGTGGATCCAAAGACAGTGCATAGCGATCCGAAGTAAAGAGGCTTTTGTTAGCAGTTGCAATTAGTATTGGCGGCAGAACATCGGTTGCGCCGATGCATCGAAACAAGCGCAGTGATTCCTCGAAAGGGTAAAAACCAAAATAATTTGATAATGCAAGTGACGAGACATGTTCACAGAATAGGGGTTGGAACTTATTAAGCTGTACTGGTCAATCGATAGGATTTGCGGTGGGAGTGATGTATAACATAGTTGGATAGACCGAGTGGAGATGTGGATGAGTCGTGAAATCGGTGTTAGGAGGAGTTGTGCTGACGCGATAGTGCATAGCGAATTCGGGACAGAGGAACTAGATCAAACGCAACGGATGGAAGTTGCCGACAGAAAGATCTAGAAGCGGAACCAGTGTGGCCTAATGGATAGGGCGTCTGCCTCCTAAGTAGAAGATTACGGGTTCGAGTCCCGTCACCGGTGCTTTGCTGGCGACTTCACTAATCCAATCGTTTTCCTTTTGGTGACGTTGGTGAGGATCCAGTAATAAGTGATGCAATGTGTCGAATTTGGCACCTCTTACCCTCCAATCCTTCTCATTCCGTGAGATGGCCCAGATTCTACTTAATGCGTGTTTGAATACACGCAGCCTATAAAGGCATGTAAAATGACAGAAGTTATGAAGCTGACCGTATGTGACAGTATTGTCTGCAAAAATATGACCTCGAATAAGATGATTATGATTCACCAGTACTAACAAAGGACCATAAAATGCTTAGATTGGCAGTCATTTATTGTTTTATCAATCAATTGGTCCTTTGTATTCCGGCTGTTCGTCAGCCGACTGTAGGCAGATGTTCATTACAAAGCAGTCGAGCAGAACGGATTAGAGTGGATCGGATTGGTTTTTCATTAACATTGTTCAGCATTGTTTCTGGTTTTGACGAGAAGTGGAATAAAGGACAAAATCTTATTAGAGCTACAGCTGTAGCACTTAGGACAGGCAGATCAGAGGCTAATGCATTATATCTTGGTCAAAAGCGCCTATTTTCTGGGCAGAGTAATGTGTTCGTGATTTCGGAGCGAGCAGTTACAATTTTCACCGGAGGCGAAAAGGGCACATTGGGTCTGGCTAATAATGCTAGAGGTAGTAGTAATATGGTGAACTCTGTAGTGGCGAGTACGAACGCCATATGGGCCATGACAACATTATTGGCGATGAGTGACGCGGTCTAATAACACGTTTGGCTCGGTCGTCGTTGCTATTTTTCGCAGTCAGGAAGTGAGGTATTGTTGACCACATCTGGAGTCCATGTTACTAGTTGTGACGATTGCAGTGAACTTTAATGAATATTAAGACACGGCTTTGAATCATTTACCAGCGAATGTGAGCTCGCACTAAACAGCAGTCTTCAGGCTGGTCTTGGTGCCCTTGAATGTGATAATAACACCGAAATTGCAGTTAGCGTAAAACCCTTAAGATAGCCCCTACTTTTATAACTTACTGGCGGGCTATGAAAATGTTGAGTGTAATTTGTGCCTGATACACAACAGGCGATTATATATCCCGTCTTGAAAATGCTAATCTGTGCATTGGCAACATGACTGAGTGAAGGAGTGCATTCATAAGGAAGCAGCTAATTTCAACCGTATAGAAATAGCCTACAATGAACGTTGCCTTTAAAAAGATAAAGGCGGCGGCTACTTCCTGGTCTTGTCAGAGATGAGCCTACATAATACTCTGCTCTGACTCACCTAAAGTCCCCCTGACCTTAGAAAACACGCAGCCCATTAAACCCCGCAATCACGTATGTTAAACAACGTGATGCAATGCAGCCTTATAAGGCAAAGTCACAGCTGATCAGACCGGACCTGTTCCAATCCAATTATGTCACGGAACATCAAAATAGATCTCTAGCTAAAATTTTACACCTTTAGGCGTTTGGTGCCAAAGATTTAAAGCTAAGGCCGTTACCCCAGGCGTCAAGATCGGCCTCATTGTAAGCAAAGGTATTATCCATTAACACAATCGGCGCCGGAGTCTAAGGTTTTTACTTAAAATAAAGTCGGTATGCACAGGAAAGAATTGTCACGTAAAATAACATATAGCACTTTTTGAAAATGATCTTAGTGATCCCAAGATCAGCAATGAAACCGAACATCTCCGTCGAATCCATGTGCCACAAAATTGATGTAAGATTGACAGGCATGGGGGTACAGGGCAGGGAATGCAAGTTAGAGAAATCGATGTCAGTTTTTTTTAGATTCAGTCGAGTGCCACAAGTGCATGTTTCTATTATAATAAGGAGGTTCGATACTGCGAAAGATGTGCTTACTGGAGGTCACCAGGAGTGAGGCCTCCGAAGAAGCTGCACTCCACCGACTTACATCCATGCAAATTGAAAACCATGATAGACGCGGTAAAATAGGCACTGACTGAAAGTGTTTTTCACTATACATTATTTTCCCATTAGGTTCAGGCGATGACACTAAGAAAAAACATTTTAACTCCTTCTTCAATTACTACAGGATTACTCCTTTAAGCTGGGTATCATGCTTGTGCGAATAAGAATCTCTTCATGATATATGGCTCACCTCCATGAAGGCTGATCATGTAGTTTAACGAGATCATGCGCTCTACCTTCACTATTTATTGTTTCGGACATTTTGGACTCCTTTACTCCCCACCTAGTTATTTGTGATGCCATAATCGACGATGCAAAGTAAATTTTCTGTGAAATATATGAACACAAGATAGACGGTGAAGACCTTCACTCGCCTCCATCAATAGACGTAGCACAATGTTGGCGCTAGCAACTGGTCTATTAACCGTAATCCGAATTATGCGTGTTAGTGACGCCGTCGAATCGAGACACGTTTTTAAATTAGGATTAAGACCACTAATTAATTGGTATAATCTTCACAGCGTGCCTTCATTAAGCTCAAATAATTGCAGTGTATACCTTGTCAAACACGACAGCTACGCCTGAATTGTGCACTTGTTGTGACACAAACAAGTTAAAACGGTAGGAGAGGAATTTAATTTTAATCTCGCTAGGCCTTTGATGACAGAAATGGACATCACAATTCTGGTGGTAAAGATTTTGCTATTTATCTCCAGGTTTTGCATAATTGAACTTATGAGCCGACCCATCTTGACGACAAACCAAACTAAGCGTTTGCTGGAAACAAGCACGGGACCACTTTAGTCGCAAGGAACACAGAGAAAAGAATGTTTCCTCGTAGATAGGAAGCACCCGCCACCAAGCTGCATTCGTGACCTCGTCAGCTAAGAGCATGATAACGAGTAAACCAAAAACAACGCCACCTTCATCAAGCTTTGAAATGGAACCTCCGAGTAGCGCTACTTCCACCTCACTGAGTATCACATGAAATTAGGTAAAAGTAAATTCACTGCTGCAAGAAGGAGGCGTCATGGAATACATTCAAATCCGAGGAACAATTTATTTTTCGCAGACGCTCTGCACTACATGAAGAATTAAGGAGGAAAAATGTGCACTTGTGGTTCATCACTAAACAAATAAGGACCACACTTGCATGGTTACCCATAGAACTCTTAAATCGACCTAATTTGTCCTATGTGCAGTAACAATCGTTGTCAATTAATGAGAGTCGGGTCTAATTTGCTCAAAGCCGTCATTTTGACAAGGCCTCCTTCTTAACTATGCGTTAAAATAGGGATAATGCCTTAAAGGGTTGACCCGAAGAGAGTTCAAGTTCCTCCAGTATCAGCGTAAGGATAGATACATTAGGGACCAAGACGATCCACTTTCTACCTATCTGCTGCAGCCATACCAAAAAACTAAACACCAAACTAAGGAAAAGGCCGCTAGATGCATTGAGAATTTCGACGTCATTCTCAAAGGATACTGGTTCCATCGCAAAAAGCCTAATGGGAATGTCCGCTTGGAAGTCATATTATTAACACTTGTCTAGCGAAATTGTTTAAGAGGTCGTTCAAAAACCACACAGACACTTAGAAGACTTGAACAAGTTTCTTGGAGCTTAAGTGAGGAAATAAATCATCAGGTTTCGTAGCCGCTAAGTTGCATTTGTTGCCAATGAAGCTACCCGGAAAGAATCTGTAACATAGCAGGTTCATGCCCAGTGATTATGCCTATAAACCTTATAAGTGGAAAACCTAATATTGTAATGAATCACACATTCCTAATTAAAAATAATATGGTACATGGAAGGACAAACCTTCCGAACTCACGCGTCATGATGGTACCAAAGCTAAGCAGAAGGGCATTAGGGCTGACACAGAGGTTAATTTGATGTCAATGAAGTGTGACCAGGGCATCTAGCTAGTAGTCTGCGTAAGAACCTGTGCCTTTTTTGCCGAAAATGTGGAAAAGAGCGTACCAAGTTCAAAATTTACATCGCTGCAGTGGGATAAAGGTGCATTTTTGTCGTTTTGTTCCCCTGCCTCTTATTGGGTAGCTGTGATTATCCGAAACACCAGCATTTCCGTCAGCTCAGACATCTGTGCCACATTACGACACGGACGCTGGTTTCAGCTACCGAGATAGCGCCTACAAATACACCTGATACGAGCCACTGTGCCATGGTGTTGGAACGATGTCTTTATACAGAACAAATGTGAAGAGTTACGAAAAAGCGAATCCAATGGTAAGCAGGCGGTTACGGTGGATACTAGGGTTAGTGGAATAAATGCCTGAATAAACCAGCATCTAATGTGATTGATTTAAGACCTAATATTGGATGGGCTAGAGGTTGGAATAAAGGCAAAGGAAAGCGTGATTTCGCAAGCAGGACCTCAGTTCTGGCGAGTCCAAAGTTGGATCTCAATGTAACAGTTGCAGAAGGACTGTTTAGTGCGTTCGCGAATAATGCCTGCCTAACGGGAAATCTCCATCGCCACGCCCCAATCACTGTATGCTCAAAATTATGGCGTCAATTTAGGCCAATAATATGGACCAGCTCACTCCATACACATGAACGTAAAAATTTCATCATTTTCCATCGTCTCTATTGTCTTAGCCACTAGTCAAGGACGAATGTAGGTCAGTCCAACCTGTGAAGGGCAATAAAAGAAAAACGGCGCTCCTCATCCCCATTCATCTCGATATGTTTTACTGAGACTGGTCATGGGAGGATAGATGTCCGAATCGCGTACCAAAAGAATAATGATAGCCAATTTTAGCTGTTTAGGGCAAGAAACAGAGCGTTTTATAAATATCCATAGCTCGAAAACTTCATTAACACTGTCTTTTAAGAAAATCGAAGCGCGTAAAGTGCTATTTCACTTGTACCAGCCGTAAAATTGAAACCAGGGAAATTCTACACATCACGAAATGGGAAATTCTATAAAATGCTGGCCCGCAATTGGCGATACTGGCATGTTTGACCTTAAATTCAACGAGGAAGTAACTGTTTCTAAGAATGATGATTTAACCTACTAGTATTGAGTGCTGGCCGCATTTCTCTTTCTTACACAAGTTTGCTTTAATTCTTATCATCCGTCACTTTGCTGATCCAAACTCATGTTTTTCTCTCCTCAGTGACTCTTGCGAAGCCGATATTTACTGTGAGTCTGCAAATACATCTCGAGTTTCATTGTCAAAACTCATAAATAGGCGTAAACAGACAACCTTAACCATCTGCAGAATTATTTGACCACTCAACCGACCACCAAGCCTGCAGGTTTACGTGGTGCCCTACAATGTGCGACCATACCCTTTGGCATCTGGACGACTTCGGATGCGGAGCCACAAGCAGCAAGGGTGTATTAATGTAAAGGCTCAAAAGTGGGACCTTAGCGATGCTGGACAAAAGAAACAGGAAACTTTTTCATTAAAAACAAAAAAGTAGTAAAATATGAGTGCGAATAAAGTGAGAAAGTACGTATCAGTGGCAAAGAAATGCAGAAAAGAAGCGTGCGCTTGAACTATGCTGCATATTGGCCTTAACATTTTCAGCACTTTACCTCTAAAGAACAAAAGCAGCTTATTTTGCCTCACATACTAGCCAATCTCGTTAAAAATTCGACTATGTGGGGATTCACATAAGGGCACAACACACGCACTGATGTAATCCCACCGTAAAGCTAGCTAGGCCTCTTTCCTGCGAAACGCGTAGGTCAATCATTGATGCAAATAAATGTCAGCTTGTCAGGGTGAAAACGGCGATTCGTTGATTTCTGTGTGGCAATTTTGTTGGATCCCGCTAACTTTGCAGCTTCACTGTCCTTCAGTAAATTCAAACGCCGCCGACATTTGTGTACGAACTGTATCAACTCCAACTTAAGCAAAAAGCAAATGCTGCCTAGACAACTGAAATCGAATTCGACTGTAACATCTTCCAATCGTCTGTGGGTAGAATGGTTCACAAAAATTGAGTCGAGAGGACTTGGCACTGTCAAATAGCTAACACTCGTATTGGTTCCCTCCTTCCTTCTGCCCTCCTCCCCTCCTCCTTTTCCCACATAACAAAACAGTTTTGGAATCCAAAGTAAAAGCATACTCCTGCTAGTACCTTTTCTAACAAATGTTCACAGAAGTGAACTAAAACCAAGCCACGTTTTCTAATCTGTAATTTATGATAATGAAAATCACAAGGCTTAGAGTATATAAATGGGCTTCGACAACTCTGTCTAGGAAGAAGGATTTTCACTTAAAATATCCTCTTACGTTATAGTCTTTGCAGTGCAACGATAACATTTTCGTGATAGAATGCAAAAAGTCAATTTTGAATTTACAGGCCTTACTCTTTAAATATTTCCCGGCCTGTAGCGAAACCTTCTCAGCATAACAACGTTGCTGCGATGATAAATGCAGAAGTACATAATTATGAAGGTAAATCGGGGACATTTATCAAAGCAAAAGAGTCGGGCTTTTCGATTGATTGTATAAGGAAAGTATAATGCTGGATGGTGCCCTGACTAACAATAATGCGGCTACAAGCACGTCTAATTAAGCCAGTCACTAAACGATGTCTGATCCTCTTTAGATTTCCTTGATTTGGAAATGAAGACGGGTCTGCCCATATCCTTCCAACTTCCTTATAGGATGGGTAAAAATATCATCACAAACCTGATTAAACAACTCGACTCAGCTAAACTATTCCTTTCTTACCTTAATAACTGTCAAAATAATTGCTTAAGGCAGTAACGGAGAGCCAGTAGCAGCGGCCAGATAAGTTTAAGGGAGGCTGACAGATCTCATGAGTAAAATATGAACCCGTTAGAAAGAATTAGACCATAGAACTCTCATTTGGGCCTTCCAAACTAATGATGTCATTATTTGCTATACTAATGCACAGAAAGGGCAATGCAATGAACTGCGATTCACAAGAGTGGGTGCGTAAAATTAAGGAAATCGTTTTATTAATTTATGTAAGAGACTAAGCTCTGATAGGATTTGATACTGTTTGCGTAATTCTATAGCTGTGGACTAATAAGCAGAAGGGTAGAGTATCCGTCTCCTCTCCACTGGTCAAAATGTGTTGCTGCATGGGTGTAATCACCGTTTGCGAAAAAGGGAAAAGTCTTGGCTATGCAGAAGCACATTCCACCTAAGGCGCATCTAATTTATTGCAATTCTAACATATTGATCCGCTAAATGCAAAACAAAGACACCCCTGTTGTTGCTATCTCTCATCGCTCCAGTTCTGCGCAATAGTTACACGCGCAATATGTACCATTTTCCTTAAAAGACTTTGGTTGAGATAAAAGAGATGTCGAATAAGATGATGCCAACATTAGTTGTAAATAGCAGCGATGAGACCGCTGCTGAAGCTGATCCATCGGTTAGATCTGTAGAATATAGCTTTTCCATTGTCATTATTGGGTCCAATGAGTGCTGTATACATATTTTAACACCACAGACAAGGTGCAGCGACCCGTTTGACATTGACAGCGACGTACACACGACTCGGGTGCGGCGACCTTGTCCAGCCCTCCTGGGTAGGATGTCGCGACCTCATTCAATGTTCGCCATGATGTGTCTGTCACGACTTTGTTAACCCTGCCGGATTAGCCCCCCCGCATGGGTATGGCAGACACTCTCGGACGTTTGATATTGACACAACAACTAACTATTCATTCAAATGCCGCGTAGACACTACTGCTTGCTACTAAACGGTTAATAAAGATTTGTTGCCTATTGGTTGGGCTACGACCAATTGTTTTCAGCTAACACTGAACTTGGGCTAAAACTAAGACCATCAGGCAAAACTGCTTCATCCACTCATACCCCATCTTCAGGCTCATCCACGTTGATGTCAGCTTTGCGTTTGAACAGATTTCAACCCCTTCGCTCAGATTGGTGAAAGACAAAGTGTAAACTAAACATTCTGAGTTCACTGTCGATTGGCATGACAACACATTTTTATCTGCGCAAAATAACAAATAGTATTGGGACGAGTTCTGAAGTCCATAGCCTCTTCCGTTTGGATGCAAAGGCCATCGTCGTTAAATATCGTGATCCTAAGCATTTGCATATTTTTGCCATCCACTAAAATTGATCAAGTTCAATTTAGAAGGTGCATAGTGCAAGCTTCTGGCTATAGCCATTTAAAATAACTACCGATCACAACTTCGCTTTCATTTCATTCCTTACGCAATCCTCTCATTCGCTATTCCATTTTACATCGTATGAAATTCACCAGGTGTGCAATTTCGAGTTTCAATTTGCTAGACCAAGTGTGTTGGAATGACCAATCCCGCAGCCGCGTGGCTACGAAAGTCCCCGCAAATTGTATTTGCTCTCATTCTTGAGAACCAATATTGCAGCAATTAAAAATCACGTGCCATTAACCACCCTCTCCACACCTTTATCCTGCCTGGCCTGGGGACATTTCGCTAACCAAAAGTAGCACAAGGCTGATCCTCCCGATTTTCTCACATTCCATTAATCTATCTTTGTCAACTGTAGGCTGAAGACTAGGACTCTTACTGACCACCAGCCTGTTTCCATGACACTTATTTGTGTTGCATTATCGAGTTCAGTAACCAATTTGAACAACTAAAATATATCCGCCCATTAATCGGTAAAAATTTATTTTCTTTCTTTAACAAATGCACCTCTCCATATTTTTAGAGCAACGATCGAGGAATTCTACTATGGTCCCGCTTAAATGAGGTGTAGGTTGGTCGAAATATCACACATACAGTCTTTATTAAGGGCGTGGTAGATTTAATGCAGCACAAATATCATTGCACATTGGAATCAGTGCACCATCAACTTGCTCAGATCTATAAGTAAAAACACCTGCAACAAAGGAGAACGTTCGCGTCCTTCTATTTATTATTTGGCACCATTGACAGCGCAATCTGTTTCATTGCCTGCTATGTTGATTCGTGCTAATATCACAACTCGAGGTTCTTGATTTCTCCCTAGTCGCTGAATAATAGTGGATCAGAACAATGCAAACAGACCCATTGCATCAATGCACGTCGTCTCCACGTTTACTGCCTAAGTAGACACAGAGGCTATCTATCCCAGCTAGATTTTGATTCGCTTTAACTTAGTAAAGCATCAGAAGATAACGGGTCGAACATATTCTATTCTAGTCACTAATGATCTTGCAAGCACATGTAGAAACAATACCGCCTTTGCCCGCCAAAAGCAATCTTGCGCCTTGATACAATCTTGCCAATCATGGATCCTGATTAATTCTATTGCATGTGCGTTTGCTAATAAAACACTTTTATCTGTCCCTCTCTGCATCTTAGTACGTCCATCAGTGTGTGGTTAAACGGAGGAGCGCTTGCGACTGCTTTTCGATTCTGTTCCAGGTTGAGCAAGTAGCTAGTAAAAGCACAATTTCCAACCCTCTTTATAAGAATATGGTTAGCGCATTAAAATATGCTCTTTTCAGATTGGCCACTCCGCGCTGGTTCGCAACCTGGATAAGCAATTTTTATTTCGTGACAACTATTGGTAATCAAATTGCCAGTTAGGAATAAGAGACAAAGTGCTCAGATGGTGGCATGATGCAAATGGACTGACTCGACCCCATAGCGACCCACAGGTTAGCAATGGCTCACTTAGCTAAATCCCCTACCATGTAAACATATGCAAGGACAAAGGGTTTATCATGCCTTAGCGCTTCGATGAACAGAATGCAACCTCCTCTGAAATTCTAATTCCCTCTGTTTCTTAAAATAGTCACATCAGAGCGGCAACAGACGTATTCACGCATCAAGCACATGCAGCAAATCAAATGCTTTACAAGAAGGACATCATTTAACAAGATTGTTCAATGTATGATTTCCATCAAAGGATGAGTAACGCAAAAGTTTATGCTTTTGGGATTCCAGTAAATGTCGACGAAGGAAAGAGACAAAGGTATAGTTGAGATTCCTTTGGCACTTCAAAGGATCTAGGGTTCGCATGTAACACTTCGAGGGACTCACTATTAAGATTTTGGTTCGCATTTCGCAAGAATTCTTACGTCTTGACCTATTGTTTGCTACCGCGAACGCCCCAAAGACTAGTTGTGCCGAATTTATAAGACCTGGACACTGTAGTGTGTAGCACTTTACTGCTTGAATGAGCGGTTAACAAAACCTGTATCAACTTAACGAATACCACTAAACTCTCACTCTAGTAGTAACTCAAGTCCTCATCTCCAAAGAGAGGATGCGGGTCTTGCAAAAAAGGGTTTACTACAGAACAAATAAGCTATCACTCCTAAAGCTCTCCCGGTGTTTACAAGCACATATAGTGCAATTATTAAATGAAATCAAGGAAAATTATTAGGAGTGCAATATTATGGCTTAAGAGTCTGACCAGTAAGTAATGAAATCATTCTTTCCGTGCCCAAATGGCTTGATAATGCCCGCGATAGAGCGCCAGTTGACCAGAGCTCTTGAATATTGATATCTGACTCGGCCTAAAGCGAAGTGAAAGTGGTCGAAGGAGTTTAAAAAAGATAATTGACCTTCCACTTCTTCGCATAATCAACAGTAAGCAAGCTCATCTTTGCATTAGGAAGGTGTAGCGATGGGGTCTTGGTGACACCTTTCATTCAGCTTTCATTAAGAGTGGTCGATTGTTAACAATTTGTATACGGTCGATGAAAATAGTAGTCATTGCATCTACTCGTCGGTATAATTTCATTTAGTAAATAGTCATCACTCGTTGCCGCCTATCGTGGCATAGGGCACCTGGTATGCCAAATTGCCACTCTCTAATAAACCACGAAATTCCACTTTACAAAATCAGCCCTCTTCATTTTTTTATAAATTCTTGCTAAATTCCACAATATTTTTGCGTTCTGATTAGAATGTCAAAAATTTAAATCCTTTCAGCTTAAATTTAATGCAACTTTTCCAAAGTCGAGAGAGCTATAGGCCAAGTCTATTCATATGACCTGGTAAAAAGTACTTTAATCGGAAGACTACGCTATTTGGTGAAGACGCGGCCTCCAGAAGGTAATCATAGTGAAAATATCTAGTCATATATGTAACGAAAAAAATGAAGCAAATATGCTTCGCCACTGTTGGCCGCAAAATAAAGGTTATGCCACATGTTTCGCCTCATTTCCTTTGAAGGTCGCGTTATATTAACCCAGCAGTAACAAGCTAGACCAATTTATTAATGCATTTACATCGGGGATGTTCGATTCATTCCGTTAGCCAACTCGTTAGTAGAGCAGTCAGTGGAGAGCTGCTGAGGCCGTCAAGGCTCCGAGTACACTACATGAGATATCCTGTTGCGCTTAATTTAGCCGCCCTCAAAACCATAACAAATGCAACAATCAGAAGCTAGTGGAATGCAAACGATTCCATTGTGACTGCTATGTCATTTTCGGGAACCAAGAGAGCTTACAAAATAGATTTTGCGGTCACGAGAGTTGGGGCTATCAAGTGAGCTTTCCTGATGACGCAGTACAATTTTCCTGGCAGAAGCATAGGCAGAGACATATTCACAGGCATTAGCGCTAGGTATACTAACTGATAACCTGTTGACAAAGCTATCGTCAAGAGGGCAATGTTGCGATGCTGTCTTGCGCGCTGATGACACCATGAAAGGCATCACTTTCCAATTATAGTCTGGCTCACTGTGGAAGCGCACAATTCTGTGAACATGGGCATGTGCAAAGCTGGATGCAGGGCGTTAGTTACAGTCCGTTTGCACTTCATAATGCTGACTAGCTATAGGAGCACATTGAAAAGCGTTCGTTAAGTGGTGTGAAAATAATATGTTGGAAAGATGCTTATCCAGCCGGGTCTATTAATCAATGATCTGATAAAGGAGAGTAAGAAAGCATCGTGCTAGGACAATCCACCTTTGACCTGAATTACTTGTAGTAAAATTCGTCACACCTCCTGCACTGAGATATTTGCCTATTTTTAATCCCAATTTGGGTAGCAGATCGGTGTTTTGGGATGTGAGACATTCTGTGTCTAAATTGCCCAGAAAGTTTGCATCTAAAATGTAAAAGATGTTGGAGTGGAAAGAAATAAAGGGAAGCAAATTAATAGGAAGAAAGGAGTAGAGGCTGCCAAAACCCGTCATTATCAAGAGGTACTAACATAGATAAACTATGTGGTGGTGAGAATAAGGTTTGAATAAGTCGGACCTCTAGGTGGATGAAAGGTGACCTCGCTTTGCTGCTTGCACGCTAATTCCTTTAGTACGGTCCAGTTGCAAAGTCACGCAATCATGATGCATGCATAACTTGCCATTGTTTATATTTGGCAAACGCAATATGCAGCCAGAAGTCATGATTTTTCCACCCCACAAAGTATGGTAGCAGCGTCAATGTCAGGGCCGATAATAGGTACATATTTATTAAGCAAAAATTATTTCCTTAGTTCGACACTAAGTGCCAAGTATTTTATTACTCTTTGATAAACTAATGACCTAATTGACCAAGTTTGCGATGTTCAGAGAAGTAGACTAATTAATGCGCGCTTAAAAACGCACCTTTATTCCGAGGAATACGTTGCTGCATTGCTCGACCACCTCGAAGCGCGCTTTCCCTAAATAGCGTGAGTCGTTTTTCTGTTTATAGGAGTACCATCTGCCACGGACACTTTCAAACCGCTTCCAATGACTAATGTGCCAATTTTACTAACTCAAAGAATCCTCAATTTGGATGTTTCCATTCCCAACCGGGAACCATCATGCTGATATTCTAAAAACAAATTTTATAAGTATGGCTTTTCTAAGCATAGAAAAAATGCCCAGTGTTGATGGTGATTTGCACCACAGTCAACTGACTGAAGGCATTCCGTTCCTCACAATCTTTATCAAAAGCTAGTAAGTTTATTACTGACTTTACCAAGACAAAATGTCAGATGGAAAGATTTTAGATTTTAAAGGGATGTTGAGAGAAATATTCTGACCCCGAAAATGCTGTGTACAGTTAACGGATTTACTGTAAAGCAAAAAGTCTGTTTTAAGGAAAATGCACTGACTGATACCTGGTACAAATAAACTGCTAAAGATGATACGTACTGCTTTATGTGCCTCATCTTTCGTACACACTTTGCAAACTTTTGCTTTGAAGTAAACCCACAATGAAATCGCAAACCATGAAAAATGGCTTGCCATGTAGCATGCGGTGACGAAGAGTTTGCCATTGTCCCAACGTTGTGAAATAGGAATGAATCAGTTTGACAGACCTGTTACGCAGAGCCCGCATGGCCTACCAGGATTGGCGGTGCCATCGCGCCAGGTCTCACCATGCCATGTTTCACGCATAAATAGGGAGGGATTCCCTCGTCCTTTTAGCCTACTTGCCACGATGATGTGCCCACAGAACGGTAAGTTGAAAATCACTGAGCATCTGTCAACTTCATACTCAAATGTTGCTCTGTGCAAGCAAAGTAGTAAATCTGCACAATTATTGCATTACCACGTCCCTTTTTGATAGTCTTTGACCTGTTTGCTCTCATGTCTGCTGCATCGCACCAGATATCCACAGACGTGGAACAAGTACAAATGTTAGAGACTCATTTAGAGGTTCAAGAAAGGGTGCATCCTCCTGCTAGGGATAGCTTACTAATAGCGCGTTTCTTCTTCTTGCGTTCGTAGTGAGCTACATACTTGTCCGCACTTCAAATTATCCCATTTGATGGTGTACTTGGTAGCATTCTATGGTGCTCGAATCAACTTAACCAGGAGTACTCAAATGGACTGGAAATACTGGCAGATTATTGAGCCAATCGATGCAAATTTAAGCATCCGGATTGGCGGCAACATCCGCACTACGAAGGACTTGTACTAAATATCGCGGCCGTCGGTGGTATTAAGCCACCTATCACCGAAGCCGCTTGCTAATAGAGGAGTGAACAACAACACCTGCAGCTACGTGTGTGGTTATTACACATAGGTGAGAGAACACCATGTACACGCCACTAGTTGGGTGCAGCGCATAGATGCGATTTATTGTGCTTTGTAAGGTTACTTATTCGCAAGCATTGAATGCCTACTTGCAAGTTAGTGCAGGTTAGGAGGGGGGAAGCAAATGAGTGGAAGTGCAGAACATGGTTTTACGTGTCTAGCCACCATATGGTATGGCTTGTCATGCTTTCATCGCGCATAACAGATATTATGGGCGAAATCAATTCTGCTGGGCCGCGCCATGCAGCAATGTGACTACATGCGAACTGATTGGAGGAACCCACAATACTTTATCGTTTGTCAATGCTAGGCTGCGTAAGTATGACTTCTTTTAGATCGACCGCCTGACTAGAGGGCTGATGGAAGGAATGATGATTGTGTAGCTGTTAAGGGAATAAATATTTTGTTTCTAAGATTATGACAGAAATAGTGAATTTTTAGAGGATGCTATCATAGAATAAAGCCGTATGCATATAGAGCCAGTTGTAGCAAATGTTTAATAGGGCACGCGTGTTTCCGCAAACGGTGCGTCCAAAAGCCTACATGCAAAAAAGTGCTGCTGACATTGGGATTGAAGGATCCCAAGGACAGAACTCTGCCAAGATGCGTGGTGTGGAAATGAGCCCAACGACCACCGACTGGACTGATTATATCTGTTCTAATGTCGCTGACGACGAAAAACACGTCTTCTACTCATTCTACCGCTCCTGCTTTCTTCTTTGGTTTGCGAACCAAGCCATTTGTGTTGTTGATGATCTAGTAAAATCATGGCTTTCTTTGCAATTCTTGGTTATCAGTGCAGCATCGGTTGGAGGCGTGCAAGTAATTGCATACCTGTGAAAACTTGAGTACTGCCACGGGGGATGTTTATCGTATGGATTGATCGGTAAACCAAGCATCTGACTGCCTAGAAAAATGGGTGATTTGTGCTTTAGTTACATGCTGTGCCCTTTTAGGCGAATGGCAAAATGGACGGAAATTAGGCTTTTAACTTTTATTCGACAAATCATGGGAATGCTGAGATTCAAAGTATGGCATAAATGTAAAGTAACAAAGGAGGAGCATATTTAGCCGCGATCAAGTTCCAAAGACTTAGCTCTTGGCATTTTGGAAGGGTTTATGCATTGCAATCAAAGCATTGGCCTTTCTCATCCAGTTTTGCCGGATTTTAGTGGTTTGGACTTCTGTTGAAGGCTGGCAGAAGCTATATGCATTAGCTATATGGTACAATCTTATGTTACATTAGCTGCGCAGGTAAGAAACTGCAGAGGCAAGTAGAGCATGAAGTGGTTGGGCATTTTACTTTCGCTCACAAATTAAGCGCATCCCACAAATAAGTCGTCCTACTCACTACAGCAGTCGCACGTGGACGTCATTTGAATGCCTCTGGAAAGTTATCCATACGTGGGTACGGGCCAATAACTTGCATCTTAAGCCCCATACATCGAGCAAGCGATTACCGAATGTGAAAATGAATTGCACAGAGAATGATGCATATCAAAGCAGCATAATGTAATCGTCCTTCCAATTACTTTACACTTATTTGATATCAGCAAAAAGCAAAACTGCTAATCGCTCTGCTCTAAATTTATCAAAAATGTCACCTGCTGTGGCTATGGAAGTGAGCGCAGGTGGACTCCATATCACTGCCATCTCCTAATGGTATCTCTTCTCGTTTTCACTCTTTTGGGGCCACAACCCTGTATATGGATAAAAAGGTCAATGCAAGAAAGCAATGCGCTTATTTTTGGTCTTTCATTAAATGGGCAAAATAAGCAAAATAACTTGCGGGAGTGTAGTTCAGCAGTATTGACGGTTCCTCTGAATGTATGGCCGAGTTGAATGGACTCCGTGTCGGCACATCATCGCACCACCCCTTCGGCTCATTAAACTACTATTATGGTGGGAATGCTTCAATCAGGGATGGCTACTAAGGTAAGATCCAATGCTAGACTGAGAGGAATAATGAATCATTCCTCTAACAGATGCATCTCTTCTTTGGTCGCTATCTTTCTTCATTCCTATAGGCTATAGCACACTGCCACGCAATTTCACTTTGACATCTTCATCTTAAACAAGTGCGATGCTGTTAGAGCATCAGATTCATGAACGCGCCTCTCCGCCTTTTATTACTACTACCATTCGACATGCTGTGCCACCTTTGTGACCCACTTTTATGCTTCTACCTTCCTTCGCATCGGTCTGACAGATACACGAGTGATTGTCACCGCAACCCGTTATATACTTCACTCTTCGCCACTTAAGGCCTGTCATCATATGTTAGAAATCGAACGAATGCGTAAATGCTACCTCGCTTAATCAAATCGCTGACAAAGTAGCTTTACAGCATGAACTGCTTAGGAATGGCTCAAGAGTACTCTGGCGAAATTCAAGAGCTCTACGTTCACGAAATGCAAGGCATGCGCAAACTGTGACAATTTCAATCTATCTATTTCACTCCGCATATGCTGTGCAAGGCATCTACATTCAGATATTCCATCGACCAAGCATCCAACACATAAATGGACAACATGGTGAAAATACAGGTGAGACAACATGTTGGTGGTCTCCAAATACTGATCAAATGAGTCAATAAAACAAAGTCAACCAAATCATAGCTTGCCGTGGCTTGAGCAAAGTATGGTGAGTTACGCCTTTTAAAAATCACCCTCATTTTACAAGTGCAAATGCTTGAAGCTGGACAAACCGCGCACACACACGTTGGTACGTGGATACTTGGGACAATAAAGGCAGTTGACGAAATTGTTGGAATGAGTTGGTCGTATTCACTGGCTTGTGCCTGTCGTACACGCGGCAGACTCGAGTGCAAACGACACGGGATTAGTCTTCCCATCCTCGGCATTTATATTTCCAGAACTAATAAAATGATTAGATAGAGTCATAATTTATTTACACTATATTGAGCAAAGAGCAAAAACCAGAGTTCGCTTTTCTCACATCATGAATCAACAAAAACTACCCTTGCAAAGAGATTTGCGATCACTGGTCTCCTCATGTCTAATAGGTGCAATGAAGCAGACTTTCCTGACGCTCCCCTTTCAGGCGGCCTACACAGCTGGAGAAATCGCTTCACCACTACAAATGTGAGTTGACTTTAGCCCACATGTTTCGATGAGGCCTACCCAACGAGAGAACATAAACACCTAGTTGAACGGAGCATTTCAAGCATGCAGCTGCATAATGGTTAACAAGCTTAGACCAACCGAATTTATTAAATCCTGCCGCTAGATCGTACTTCTAGCCGCAATTATCATCTAGCATCTACGAGTGGTTTAGTAAAGCGATTTCACCCATTAGCACTCACTAGCCTTTGGCAGCCTCGTCAGCATGAATGCATTGGTACGGTTGTCATACCGTTTCTTCAAATTTTACAAATAATATTGACGACTTGGAACATTTTGAGGCTCATGCCAGCGATCTTCCACTTTGTCTTCCTTTTATGAGCAAAACGCTAACTGAGCATTAACTGTTTAGCTTCTGCATTTCTTGGGTTGCATGCTTCAAACACTGGATTAGATAAGCTAAATAATTTTTGCCTCTGTTTTTGGAGATTTGACCTCGATTTCTCATGCTTCTGCTTAGCTATCTCTTAATAATAGCAAACGCTATTGTCGCGAGGTTAATTATTGTTAAATTAGATGCTAGAAAAACTTGTTTTGTAAACCCTATTATGCTCGCTTCATGCGTTCTCATCTCAATGTATGATTTTCCGCCATTCGGTGAAAGGGCGTTTGTTTCACATTGATTTCCACAGACAAGATGCAAGTGCACACCAGCTCTCCTCAAGACGACAATATCCTCTGATAGATCAAATGGAGGCCATTGCCTTCCCTT